>VYZW01037837.1:24303-39007 GCA_013401315.1 Balaeniceps rex
TCATTTAAGGCTAATTGTGTAAAGCATTTCTTGTTCCACAAAGCCCTAATTTCAATTTATTCAATGAATAAGCAGAGTATAAATACATACAATAGACAAAAATAATCAAATCAAAGAAGTTCAGAATAGGCCCACCATTCTGCTTTCGGTCCGTGTGATTTGGCTGCTGCAAAGCACTAAATTCAGCATGTTCCAAACAATTATTGGTATTACTATCTATGCTTGTTTAGCACTTGGAGACCTGACCCAGTTTCATTGCTCTCTGGTACCTGGCACTGTGCAAATACGAGAGAAGATATTCCCTGTCTCTTGAGTACACCCTTGCCTCCAATACCTCCCACCTGAACTGCAGGCAAGATACATAAGCAGGAGCCAGCAGCCCTTAGAAAAATCCCATGTTCCTATGGAACGCACTTGTACATCTCAGCAGCGCAGACTGCCACAAGTATCTCAGTCTCTCCTGCTCTCAGCTTCTTATTGAGTATTGAATCAATCCTTTCGTTGCTAGTGCTCAGAGGTGTGGACCTGGCATATTTAAAAGATTTCCTTAAGCTGTGTAATTTCCACTGTCAGTAACTCCTCTCACATAGAAGATTTCTCCCATAGGGGAAGGAAGAACTTCCATAAGTTCTTGCACAGACAATGGGAACAAAGTCCAACTGGCCCTGAGGCCTACCATTTCCTACTCAAAGTACATGCCACATTTCTAGAACTTTGCTTTCTCTCGTAAAAATCAAGTACATTTAGGGAGTGTTAACAACAACCAATTTTTGGCCTACAGGTAAGTTATCCACATCTCCATCTAAAAGCAGCTTGGTCCTACCTGAACCAAAGCTTCTGTGTCACACATCATGGGAGTCTCTAGCATGCGCCACACACTCCGGTTGTCTAACACATGTAGATGTCATCATTGCGCTCAGTTCCCCTCTGTGAGAATGATGCACTGAAAGTTTTCCTTCACCACTGCTTAGCTGTCCTCCCCAAACTATGCTGCTACTGGCTTCTGCCCCATTGCTTCAGCTTCTACTCTGTGCGGTATGGCATGGCAGCAAGCCCAAGAGTGCGCCGCATTCATCCCTCAAAGGTGCTGAACTCAATATGCCTGGTCACTCAGCAGGGAACATAGGCAGTGCATGGCAGAGAGGACCAGATTTCACCATTTTGAAAGGGGTGTAAGGCGTCTGCCTTCTGCTCAGGAAAAGGTGGCTATAACCCCAATATAGGTTCTCCCCTTACTACTCCTCTTATGTTGACCCAAATGTAAGCAAAGTGTTCTTCAGAGCCGGGCTACTTTGTTGACACTGATGAGCATCTTGGTTGGAGAATGGAGGTAGGGATGCCAAGAAACTGATGCCCTGGCCCCACAATAATGTCCTCCAGTTATGGGGCCTTTTGTTCTTAACTCTGCATGATCATTACAGGCCAGAGATCTGCTTCTCCTATGTCAGACTTCATATGAAGGCTGGATCCTTCAAGTCCAGGGTGTATCATGTACACAGCATCCTGTCCGAAGGTGTTATTTAATTTCTCAGACCAGAGACACATCTGACAAGATGCTCTTGGTTATTGTACCTGACCTGAAAAAAGATGGCCTTCACCTTGCTGAACTTGCATTAGAACTGCAGTCCTTTTACTGTAAACTGTTGGACCAGCTCCAATATCACTTCTGGGAAATCCTCAGACCAGCAAAACCCTAGTCCTCTCCCTGCATAACCAGACAATAGCAAAGCTTTCTGCCAGCTCTCCAGCTCATCTCTCCATGCCTCTGTGGTGAATTGGGCTAGGGTGGAACACCTCCCTTGTGAAAAAGGAGCATAAAAAGGGAGAAAATACACATAGAAATTAATCAGGGAGACACAGTAGAAATAGAAGAAAGAGTGTCAAAAAGAAGTAAGAAAGGTAAAAGGAATAGAAGAAAGCAGAGGGAACAGCGGAAAGTAGTAATAGCAAAATACACTACAAATTAAAAGCCTAATACTGAAATGACTGCTTCGTAGCACATGAGGCTTTGTAGGACAGTGCAGAGGTGTTCTTACAAGGAATCCTAGAGGAAATGTTTGGAGGAGCTCTATGTCCATACAGGATGAGGTAGGGCAGGGGAAAGAAGGTGTTTTTCTGCTATTCATCCACGCTGCATAGGGAGCAGTAGGTGGAGGAGTGAACTCTCCTCTCATCCACACCACGACCTCATCTGGAGGCAGGCAGTTGTGCTCCAGATGTCTATAGAAAAGGAAAATAGTATTTGCAAAGCTGAAGAATTGGGTAATGTACCCTCCAAGCAACAGAATTGAGGCTCCTCTAACTTACCACTTTCTATCATCTATGGATACAGGTTTACCCTGTTAAAGTTAGTCCTTGTGAAAACTTTCTGGGAAAAAATAAACACAGCAGGAAAAATAAAATATTACCTAATATAACAGTGCACTGAACAAAAAATTCTCCTCTGCAAAGAACCTGTGAGAAAGAATGAACTATCCATGTATATGGCCAATGTACTAGTGAAGGGTTTTCAGCCAGTTGTGAGCTTAAAAAAAGCTTAAATTAAACATGCGCTTCAGTGTTAGCGGAATAAAGGTCCCAAATGACTCACCTAAGGTCATAAAGAAGACTGTGGCAGAGCTGTAAAGCGAGTTAATGTCATGAGGGCACCAGATGGGAAATGAAGAGCCTTGCTTTTTGCTCTTGGCTCTGCTACTGACTTGCTGTGTGGCAAATCACTTCCTCTTCAGGTGACTCAGTTTCTCCCACAGGCAAATGGAAATAATGATTCATCTTTGTAAAAGTCCTTTAAGAATGAAGGTGGAAAATGTTACAGAAGAGCAAAGTAGTAATTCCATTCCAGTGCTCTCCCCAGCCCATCCTTTGTCCTCTTCTTACCGGATTTTTTGGAGAATGATGTCTTTGTTACTGTAAATGATATTCTTGTTAGAGATAATAAAGCTGCAAATTATATAGCAAAAGCATGTTAATTAAAAGCTGGATGACTTCTATTACATGCTATAAACAAACAGAAGATGTGCTAAAAGAAAATTATCTATGTTGCAGAGTCAGGCAGGCAAAAAATGAAATGCCAGTTCACTACTCAATCTGGAGGAAAAAGCAGTATGTGACTAAGTAATTTAAAAAGTTGTCATAATATAAGCAGAAACAAGGTGGGCATGTATTATTAGACCCTTCAAGGTGTGCTGAAACAGGCACAGATAGAACAACTGAATGAGAACATGTTAGATCATAACAGGAAGATTATAATTTTGAAGTCAACAACCTTGTTTACAGCAGAAACAAGAAAACATATAGCAGTTGGGGTAAGGCACTATAAGAGGACAAAAAGGAGTACAGGCCTTACTTTGTGGGTTGGTACCCAGGGAAAATGAATTAACTATGCTACAAGCTTCAAGAAGTAAAATGGGGAAGATAGGCAAACCAAAGTTTTCAAATGACCCTTTCGTAATGTATTCCTTATCTTCCAAGTGTCCAGGTTCAGATGTACGTAAGACCAGGTTTTAGAAATGCTAATAATTCACAAATCTAAATGAAATTAATTGGAAAACCATCTAGAAAAATATAAGAGGGAAACTTTTCCAGCTAAGATCTATAATAGCTATTGTTAATTATTTGAATGAAAGTTTTCAATATCATACATGCACATTTGCAACCTAGTGTACACCTGCTATTTGTTATAACCATATGAAAATCTACAAACAGCCAATTAGCCAGCTGTATCTTATATTGACCAAGATGGTACCTTCAAATTAATGCTTAAATCTACATTTTACATATGCAACTGAACATACATAATTCAGAAATGATGTTTCAGTTTTATTTATAAAATGTTTTAAACCCTCTGGCATTGAGAATATTGTGCAATCTCAGTAAAAACAATATCCAACAGTTCTTAAACATAGTTTTGGTTTTGCTCTTACCCAGGCAAATTTTCCATGCTCCTTTATCCTAAGCTCAAGGACAACTCTATGCCCTTTCTTAGATACATCTGGACCTATTTTGGTCATCTGAAAGAATATAAATATATGTATGAAGCTTAATTGTTCCATGAAAACAGTAGTTGCTTCAATTGCTTCCATATATTTTGCATGACGCTATGACATTTATTTTACATCACTGCCTTATAATTTGGTTTTAGCTTTCTTTTATAACATATCTTTGCTTTCCATGGCTTTTTTACTGACTCTCTGGAGCATTTCCTATTTAAATTATCATTTACTGAAGCCATGCTTTAGGACCTATTACTTCTTGCTCCTTCCCCTAGGAAACATTTTACTATGCACAGCTCAGCATTTTTTATATCAGTTTACATCATTCATATTGACATTGTGTTGGCTGTACAAGTTCCCTCATTCATTCTGTTAACTGTGGAAGTCTGGGCCCTTTTAAATCTATCTGCAGTTGTCATTAGGATTTTCTGAAGAACTCATGCCAGACGAAAGTCTCTAAATGCATGTTGTAGATAATGTATACATTTTAACGCTCTCATTATCCATCTGTTGCTCTCAGAATTCATGTTTTGCTTTCAGCTTTTCCATAATCTCACATTATTTCTTCTCCTTTTGACATCTGGTAATGCTGTAGTGCTGTAACTTATGTAATGAATGGGTTGCTGAGGATACATACAAATTCCAGATACTCCATCACTCCCTCCACTGAATCTCTTCCTTCTGTGGGTTTCTGTATTGGATTTATTTGTCTTAGCATACCCACTCTGCTTCGCCTGTTTGGTACTCACTGTGGGGTACTCATTACTACCTGAACGATGCAATTCAAGAACATGCTGTGTGTAAAGGAGAGCATTAACCTATTAACAAACATGCTACGAGGTTGCTGTTCTCACTCTGCTTCAGGTGCTGCCTGTGTAGCTTGGAACCAAAAAGGCTCTTTCTCATTCTCTACAATCTTCCACGTGTAAAAATATTTCTGGATCCTGGCTATTGAGCAAACCTCCATCTCCAGGAATTAATATGACAAAGAGAAATCCCAGTGTTGAGCTTTCTAAGCAGTGTAGTCCTTTTGTATCTCATTCAGGCACCCACTGTCACTACCTGTCGTAGACAGGAACCCAAAAGTCCTCTGCAATGCCTGCTGCCTTCAGTAAAAAAGCAGCACCAGCCTTCTGCAGAGATTCAGAATTCTCTTATTTTCTCAGGATACCCTATTTTAATTAGATAATTTTCAGACGTGTCATTGAGTAAATATGGAAGAACATCAATGCAATTAAAAAGGTTTGTAATTATTGTGTTTAATGCCAGGCATGTCATATTCCGTTGCTGATTGGATCCTCTCATAGTTTTTGTATTTGCCAACACCCTGTCCTTCTACATCTGTTACTGCATTCTTCTCTCATCTTTCTTCGCTGCATGTTGAGGATTACAATCCTTGGCATTCAGTTCCTCAGCTCCTTTACCCTTCATTACCAAAGGGACTGAAAAGTCTTTGCCCTCAGTCCAGATGTTTTGATTCTCTGTACCCACTCCCACACGAAACCCACCTCTTAGTCTGCCCCATGCTGAGGCAGCGGAAAGTCCACAAAGATTTTATTCCCTCATATGTAATAAATTAAGCTTAGCAAGTGTAATAAACATTACCAGTTAGCAAACAAAAGGTGGCACAAGTGGCCTAGGGAACAGAGAAATTAAAACTCCCGTGGCAGAAGATAATTTGCTGGGGAAGGAATATTCCGCAATTAGAGAATGTAAGAAGCCCTAATTATACGTTCATGATTTTCATGGTATAGTTCTCTGTTGTTTCAGATCACCTCAGTGAGTTAATTTTTTCCTCCATCTAGCTTTATCTGTAGCTCAATATACTTATTTCTAAATGATGCTATGTTACACAGTTTCCCTTGTATTGAGACATGTTGGTGTACCTTTACCTACTTGCCGTGTAAGCAGAACTGCCACATGTCCTATCTTCTGCTAACGTGGATTTTGAATGGGGCTCCTAAAAAGCATTCCTTCCAGGTTTCTCATGTGTGTGCTCCCATCTCTCTGGCTGCATGGTAAGGAAAGCAGCAAAACTAAGGAATCCAAGGGATTTTGCTCCAAGGAGAAAAGTAACTGTATTCACTTTTCTGTAAAAACATGGGCAATAGGCTGTGTTTTTTAAAAAAAGTGACAGGAAAGGAAGAGCTGACAAATGAGCAGCTCCCCACAGTGTCATACTCCTGACACCACCTAAAATCCATACATCTGAAATGCAGGATCCAGGCGGTCCCGCTCCAAACATGAACCACTTGATGTTCAGTTGTATCTCCTGATGCTGTCAGGAGATCTGTGTGGTACGGCGGCGCGGGGGCCTGGGGCGATGCCTCAGCAGCAGCTGCACACTCGTTCCAGGAAGATGGGGGCATCAAAGGTATATAATGAGACAGAAATTCTGGCCCTGTTAGGTCAACAGCAGTTTTACTGCTGCCTTTATTTAGACTAGGATGGCATCCCATGTGCCTGAGTCATATTGTACCGAAACTCTGAACTGAGTATCAGGATCCCTGCCCTGTCCACCCTTGCTCTTCTGTCTCCTTGCCAGTTCCAGCATGCAGAAGGTTTGAACTGGGAGGTGAATGGGGCGGTGCTCCCCTTTCTTTAGCACTGTTCAAAGTGCTGTGTAGCTTCTCACATAGCATGTCTGGATCCCGCTCTGCATAGTGTACAAAGGCAGCAGGAGAAGGCAGCTGAATGGCTGCGCTTCAAAAATCACATGATTTTTGGATTATTTTGTTCTCCCATGCAGTTTAATGCCAGAGGGGAACATATGGCCCAAAGTGATTTTTTCCCACTTTACAATTCACATATTCTTTACCATATGCGAGGCATTATTTCATGCTATGGCATCTATAATCCCTCCCATGTCTATTCTTCCCTACCACAGGATGGACAATATACATTTTGTCTTTCTGCTCCTAAGGGCACTGTCACTCTGATGGTCTTTTCAGACATTTGCTATAGTTTTCCAAGAATGTTACTGAAAGATTTTGATGAGCTTTTTATTATTTCTGTGAGAAATTGCAATGACATCTTTAGTTTTAACTTTGATTCTGTAAGCGCTTAAAGTTTTCTTGCTAGGCAAGTCACAGACCATTTGATCAGTTATCAAAGAAGCTTGCATGATCCCATAGTCGCAGAATTTGAGCTTTTAATCTCCAGTGTATGACATATGCATCAAAGGCTTTGTGGGCAGCCACATTCAGCAACAAATCATACAGCTCTCATAGATTTCATTCGTTTTCAGTGAGCAATATTTATCAAATCTGCACATTATCTCCTTCAATAGATGTAGATGTTAAACCCTCTGAAGCTGGTGTTGAAGGTAAGCAACTTTGATAGAAGAGATTGCTTTGTTTGGTACAATACAAGAATAATTTTGTAAAGGATGAATTTCTGTCAGCTGTTATTCATGTTCTCTGTCATTTCTAAAGTAGAAACTTAATTGCATCCACTCTTCTCTACTTCTTCCTTTTTATTTTTTACTTTGCTAAGACCTTCTGGCTTTCTCTCTAAAACCCCGTTAAATTCAGTGTTGCTTAGCATAAACCAATGTCCACTAGAGTGGAAAAAAATAAATCCCAGTACCTCTTCATAAGATCTAGGAAGATTTGTCCCAAACAGACGTAAGTAACTGAGACTGTCAAAAAAGAGCTAAAAGAGAGATAGTTTATGCAGAAATGGGATAATGAACAGTACTAGCAATCTCAGAGGATGCTGAATCTAACACAGGCTGGATTACTACAGTTTGCATCTCATGACTGATTGATTTTCTGTCTGAGAACATGTAATCTTCAACTGAAGTTCCCCCTGCATTTGGGGACATCTAGGGAAAAGTAATTCTATTATATGTAATAATGTGTGAGGACAGACTGCACTTCTGTCACAGACAGGACATTTACAGGATGTCTCTTTTTTTCTGCTCTACTACTAACTACTTGCAATGAGATATTAAATACGCTTTGAGACCTATACTTATCTGTCAAAATTGGTAGAAACCAACTAATCAGTTCACAGACATTGTGAACATTGTATAGATGTCATTTTCACAGGAAGCCAAGCTAAAAAAAAAAAGTTCTCAAGAAAAATCAGTGATGTGGCCTTGTGAACGGCACTTGCCAACATATCTCTGAACATCTGTTCAGTTTTGGGCCCCTCAGTACAAGAAGGACATTGAGTTGCTGGAGCGTGTCCAAAGAAGGGCAAGGAAGCTGGTTAAGGGTCTGGAGAACAAGTCTCATGAGGGGCAGCTGAGGGAACTGAGGTTGTTTAGTCTGAAGAGGAGGCTGAGGGGAGACCTTATCGCCCTCTACAACTATGTGAAAGGAGGTTGTAGCAAGGTGGATGTCGGTCTGTTCTATCAAGTAGCAAGCAATAGGATGAGAGGAAATGGCCTCAAGTTGCGCCAGGGGAGGTTTAGATTAGATATTAGGAAAAACTTCTTCACTGAAAGGGTTATCATGCACTGGAACAGGCTGCCCAGGGAAGTGGTGGAGTCACCATCCCTGGAGGTATTTAAAAGGCGGGTAGACGAGGTTCTTAGGGACATGGTTTAGTAGTGGACAGGCATGGTTGGACTCAATGATCTTAAAGGGCTTTTCCAACCAAATGATTATATAATTCTATGATTCTATTGCAAAGGTAACAAATAGCCAGAGAAAGGGAAGAACAACAACCAGGAACATGGAAGAGATCTGATATAAAGGCAAAGCAAAGATGTGCACTGTAGGGAAGGGACAAGCAACTTGAGTCATGATAGTATTTAAAGCTCTTGAGCAGTGGAGAGCAGAAGGATAAGGGTTTCCTTAGTCTGCAAACCAAGGGAATGCTCATGGAAACTAAAATAAGGCAATTCGAAACTGGGAGAAGATCTCCTTGTCACCCCCAGAATGGCCAGTTGGACTCTGGAACTCATCGTGTCTGAGAATAGGCTAAAACCAGTGCCTGAACCAGCCTGGCAGCCTCCTGGCAGCCTCCAGTGCTTCTCAAAGGTGGCCAGGGCCATGCTGCGGGCCAGCGTCCTGGCCCTCCACCTAGTGCTTCTTGCCTTCAAGGAGTGCTGAGCCCAAGTCCTGAGCCGGAGCATCCCCTCTTCCCATCCGTCTCTTCCCATGAAAGTGGGGCAAAGACCTGCCCTTTGCATCACCCCAGAAATCCACCCTGGTAAACAGAATGACACAAACCTGGGATTTTTCCGTCTTCTGCAGAAGAGCCGGTGTGGGCCACCAGAGCCTGGACCACCTGCCTAAGCTAAGGCTGCCATTTCTAGGCAATGTTCCATCCTCTCTCGAACAGCACAGGACAAATATCTTGGTGAGGCGGTAATGTGCTCTCCATTCACTAAAAAGTAGTACAGTGGTTTCATAAATGCAAGGAGTAAAAGGAAACTCATAAGAATTGTTTTATATATATATATATGTATTTCAATACAAAGTTTTCCTTTAATCATTTCCAAGAATATTTCACAGCTAAATACTTCAACGCAACTTGGATGAATTAATTTAATTTTTAAGTCCAATTGGTAATCTTATAAATGGGAAAGGTCTAATACATTATGTTAACACTAAAGTAATGTAACTATTTAGTTTACTATGTTTTTCAGTTGTTTTAAGGACATAACATTTTCATGACACATATATTTTTCAAGGAAAAAATCCATAATCAAGATTTGAGAAAATGGAAACAATTAAAAATATGCTTGTGCAGAAATTATTTTTAAAAATTAAGTAAAACTGAAAACAAAAGGTCTGCTTCCCATTGTTTAAAATTACGTTGGTCTGATAGTTTTGAAAAGCATATTCACACCTCTCGGGCAAACACAGAATCAGTTTCAGAAATGGAACTTGCAACTTGAAGCAAAGTTAGATGCCTTCAGGCTAATAGCAATGATCAGTTTTGGAATTAATTGATAAAATAGTTAGTGTGCACTGTTCCTTTTAAAAATGAAGCCATTAATGTCTAAATTTACTACAATCTATTAAAATAATGAAAATTAAAATAAGAATTAATTAAAGCAGCGCACATTTGCTACTGTAGTTTAAGAGAAGGTTAGATCTGCTTTTTTAAAAGCTGAGAAATGGTACACAAGTTATAAAAAACCCCCATCATTTAAAGAATTGCAAATTCAATGATTAAAAAACTTTTAAAACTCCCAGAATGAAGACTGTGCATGTAACACGTGTTCGTGCATCATAAGATGGTAGCTAATAATACAGTTGCAGAAAACAAACAATGTCTACTTGATACTTCATTTTCTCCAAACTCTGCATCAGCTGGCCCTGATCTTCTCTGCTATACTGTCCTTTTTAAAGATAGAATTATACATTTTTGCACCGCTTCTGGGATTACCTGCCTGGATTCTGGGATTCTGCAGACAAGACTGACGATCTGATGTCAGGCACCCAGAAATGAAGAACAAAAACTGGTGACTACCTGGGAAAAAGAAAGAAGTAACATGCCTATTGCCACATAGAAACGTGACAGAAACAAGGACAAGGACATCTCTCTAACTTCTTTAGCAATGCGATAATTTTTACTTCTGCAAACTCCTATCTCATTTGCTTTTAAACTTTTCAACTTCAGCAACAAATGAGGCAACAGCTCTAAAAATAATTGTCTTCTTCAGCACCAAGCCTGGTTCAAAGCCAGATCAATTCCGTGCTCTAGGATGGACGAGCCAAGAATATCGTAGGAAAAGAAACAGAACAGATAATGAAGTGATATAAAATAGCAGACCTCTCCTCTAGAGTGTGTGACGTTATGACCTTCAGAGTATTGCTTTAACATAGTTTTTAATACTACAATATACACTATGTTCTAATATAAATAATTGGAACGTTATATTCAGAATAGTTGAAGGTGGAGTCTTTGATTTCCCATGTGAAATTTCAGAAACTTCAACGTATTCCAGTTCCAGCAAAACTGATTTTTCCAATAAAAATAGTTCTATGATTTTTTTTTCCTGCCAGCTCTTAATGCCGGTTGTTTTGGCCTAGCCAGCAAGAATTTAAGGGGTTCTAATTCCCAGTGAATAAACTTTGTTTCTGCTGAAACTGGCAGGAACTTTGTGATTCACCTCAGTGAATAAACCCGGTGAGGGCTGAGCACTTCTGAAAATCCTGCTGCACTTTGGTATCTTCTTCCTTATTTAAATTGTGCAGGTGTTAGTTGTTATCTACCAATGTTCACCACAAAGAAACAAATAAATAAAATATATATTTACTATTTCTGTACACCTGAGGTGAAGCAGCATGTATAACCTTTGGGATGAAAATTATCACCTCAGGCCATATTTATGCCCACTGCTGTTATTATTTATGCCTTTTTCTCCCTCTTTTTATATTACTCATAACTGATGATCAAAGGGCATCAGGCACTGACTTCCATATCCCTCCCTAGATACATCGTCATTCAAACCATCCATTCATTAATTCGTTCCAAGGCTGCCATCGGGGGGATGCTGTCAGTTGCAATGAATGTCAGAGCAGGCCACAAATGCACTATATATGCATTCCTATGAAAGTTAATGGATCTTGAAGCCACATTCACAACACAGTTCTGTTTTCATGTATGTTTTCCATTTCATTAAACAAAGAACCACAAAATGTTCACTTTTCCAAGTATATTCCAATCCACTCTCTATAGTGTGCTCAACTCACTTAAAAAGTGATTATTATTCCCTGAAATATGTCATGTAGGTTAGGAGAAAGAGACATTTAAATAAGGGATCGAGAAGGAATATAACAAGCTGTTACCTAGATCTTCACGTTGAAGGCAAGCAAGCAGTATGAACACAAGCTTTGCGAACCATATCCTCAATGAATCTCGGTCGTGGTACAATACTGCAATAGAGAGAAACTCGGGAGAAGAGACACTGCGGTACAAGAGCCCAGTTTCAGCACTAACACGGGGCTCACCTAAGCCTTGGTAGGTGTTGGAGAAGAGACACACGGCATGCAAACACATACAGAGGTGTATATGGGCTAGGATAGTCTGTAGATACGAACACATACCCACTGAATGGTATTTCAGTCACTACTTACTACTTATTTCTGCAGAAAGTAAGCTGATCGCTACTGCATTTTTTACTCAGGAGTGTTTATATTGTACCATCACAGTTTCAGAAATGATGTTCCAGGGTTATTACTTGGCGATTAAATTCTCTTCCTTTGCTAGGTCTTAAGAAAGCCCCTTTAAGTGACAAATAACAATGTAAATAATTGTATCAGAATATGCAGAATTCTTACCTATACTAAGGTCCCATTTTAACCTCTTTCTACAAGCTTTGTAGTTCAGATATTGGTTTTCCCTACTACATTTCTCTTTAGTTGACAACTTAAAATCACTTGTATATTTTGAAGCTGAGAACAATTAACCATATTTAACTCTTAAAATCAAAACATTTTTCTGCTTTCTCAGATCAAATCCATTAGCAGTCAATTTCCAGAATCCCTAATAGCTGTTGTCAAATCATCTCAAATGTCCACATGATATAACTTTATTTGGCGNNNTGTTATCAATTGTTGGTGGTGCGGGTGGCGGTGGTGTTGAACATCTCTTTGACAGCTAATCTCTCCACCTGCTTATCAGATTATTCTAGAGGGTCCCTGACAGCCCAGCCCGCGGGGGTGAGACCCCCATCACGCTGCCGGAGCAGGGGGTGCGGCAGGGGGAAGGATGCGGAGGGGCTGGTGCAGCCCCCGCTGCAGGGGAGCGGCTCCCGCCCCCGGGGCTCGCAGCGGCCGGCGGCGGCCGGCAGGGGGCGCCCTCGCACCGNCGGGAAGCAGCGGCGAGGAGCGTTCAGCGGGCGGGAAGGGCGGGTGGGAGAGCAGCCTCACCCACGGTTACCCCTTCCAGCCCTAGGGATAGTCAGTTAGGGGCAGGCACGGGTGAGCGCGTAGGATGAAACCCGTTTTACACGAAATAAGCGATAACAATAAAAACAAATAATCACCGTTACCTCATAAGCGTCTAGAGGAGGGGCGCTTCTGTTCGAGTACGTGCGCTGACTCCAGCTTTTGAAGCCTCAGCTTTTCCGGCTGGGCGAGTTTCTAGGGAACCACCTGAGGATTTAGGAGAACTGTATTCCAGCCCACGTTTGCCCGCAAATGTGTTCCTCGGGCAAATGTCCCAGCTCCCCACCCGTAAAACGCAGTGAAGCTGGGAGGAGAAGCGTTTGAAAGTGTCGGGAGGTGCACAGGTGCCTTACGTGTACTTGTGTACGGAAACCGTAGAGATGTCATTTTAATGTTGTGCTTCATAATTACAGGGTATTTACGAATGTATACCTATATGTATACACGTACACACAATACGTAAATACACGTGTTTCTCTCTGGTACGCATGTGTGCTGTTCTGGGAAATTTGGCAATAAAAACCTGAGCAGGCGGAACGACAGAAATGAGGGAGAGGACAGGAACAGCGACATGGGATCAGTGAAGTGACCCATCGGCAGTGGCAGAAGATTCCTCAGAAGGAGACGCGGGAAAACTCACAGTACAGCATGTCAGTGGTAGGGCGAGGTTATTTCATGTCTTGAACCACAAACCTTTTACTTAAAAAAAAAATCACCATTACCAGTTTGGCTATGGTCTTCGGACATGAAAAAGAAAAATAACGACACAGCTCAGCGCCTTTTCCCCGTGCGTAAGCTGGCATGGCAAACTCCACTCGAATAGATCTGTCTGGAAAAGCAAGACCAACTCCATGTTGTTTCCCATGACCCGAAGAATTCCATTTCAGGCAGTTAATCCAGAGGTAATTTTTACAGTCACACTAACAGGATGGGATGGAGCAGAGCAGCATCCAAGGCAGCATTCACAGGCAGAAAATACCCTCCAGATCCTTCCAGAACATTACAGACAGAAACCTGGGGGTCTTACTCAAACTTTATCTATCCCAGTTAGTTTTAGCTTTTAAAAAAAGGCTTGGTTTTTTCCTATGAAAGAATCCAAAAAATTCAGAAACAATGTTTTTTATTCCTTTAAAAGGCATTTCTGTTTAGATAACTTTGAATAGAAAATTCTTTCAGATTTACTGAGCTTCTATATTGAGCCCGTTCCAGTTTCTGTATAAATGGCAACATCTCAGTGCTTTTCAGAGTCTCCACTGTTCTTGAGACTTTCGCACAAACGCAAGGGGAAAGCCTTTCCTCTCTTTAGCACGTTGTCATATTCACCGCGCAGTTCCCTAGAGCCGGGAAGAGCTGTCCCGGCCGCACTGTCCGGCCAACGGCGCTCTCTGCGGCCTGACCTGCCAGCCCGAGTGGGTGCCTTGCCCAGCTTCGCTGGATCCCACTGGGAGCCCCTACCCAACTGCACCTGCGTGCCATTTCGGTGATGCTTCCCCAACCCCTAACTCAAACACCACATGTGCCAGGTGACTGCTACATACAAACGGAGTTTCTTAGAGTCATAGAATCGTTAAGGTTGGAAAAGACCTCTAAGATCATCTAGTCCAACCGTCAACCCAACACCATCATGCCTACTAAACCATGTCCCCAAGTGCCATGTCTACATGTTTTTTGAACACCTCCAGGGATGGTGACTCCACCACCTCTCTGGGCAACCTGTTCCAATGCTTGACCACTCTTTCAGTAAAGAAATTTTTCCTAATATCCAATCTAAACCTCCCCTGGCACAACTTGAGGCTGTTCCCTCTCATCCTATGGCTAGTTACTTGGGAGAAGAGAACAACACCCACCTCACTACAA
>VYZW01037839.1:175-61954 GCA_013401315.1 Balaeniceps rex
GGGGAAGATGCCGACGGGGCTGCCGTGTCCTTGGAGGTCCGTGGTGGATGCTCAGACAGCTCGGGAAAGACCTGACGGAAGCAATCCCGGAGGCTCGGCCACGCTGAGGGTTGGGGGTGTGCGGGGGGATGCCCGTGATGTTGTTTCACCTGCTCTCCCTTTTCCGTTTGCTAGCGTGTCCCGCTGGACAGGAGAGAGCGGCCGCCGCAGGATGCCCACGGCCGGCCCGGCCCGGCAGCCGATCTGGCTGGATGTGTAGGCAGTGTGGAGGATTTCAGGGCTAGCCTTGAAAGCGGTAATTCCTCACTCTTTTCCCCCCCTCGGCAGCTCGGACTCCGAAGGTAATTTTGAGACCCCTGAAGCAGAAACGCCGACCCGCTCGCCACTAAAGGAGTTCTGCGAGCCGCCGCCGGGATCGCCGGAGCCTGAGGCCGGGACCCAAGGTAAAGAGCCAACATGCACCTTTTGCTTTTCGGCTCTCTGCTCCGGATGCGGAAAGGCAGGGTGGGGTCAAGGAGGAGAAGTTGCTTGTTTTGAATAATGCCTGCCACATTTTTTGTGGTTAATGGCCTGGATGGTTCAAATGCCGGTACTTGGGGCTGTGCGCTCTGCAAAGGGCTAGTCTCTCGCTTGAGTGAAACGTTGATTTTATTGAATCACTTTGGAGGGAGGGGGCTGCACTGCAGGCTCAGAAGAGTCCATTTGCCCCCCCTTGGCTCATGTCTATGCAGTACAAAATTATCACTGTGCTGTTTTGCAACCACCGGTCGCACCCTCTTGCTGTCCCCGAGCCGGACTGAGGCAGAGCTCTGCACGTTGGGTTTTGTGAGCTGCTGAGCTGGGCTGAGGCTGCGCCCAGGGATGCAGAGGCTGCAGCCGGGACAGCTGCAATGGATTGGTCGAGAGGAGCGGAAGATGTTGTTGACAAATCATTTTGTCAGTTAAACTGCCCTCTGCCACTTACCCCACAGACTGCAGAGCGCTCGGGGCTGCCTGCCGTCGCTGCCTGCTGCGGGGAGCGGGCTGCTGGCTTGGCGGGAGCTGCCCCACACGCCCCGCATGCCGCTTGCCCTTGGCTCTTGCACAGGAGCTGACGTGGTGCTGGGTTTGTTTCCCCCCCAGCCGGTTGGTGGTGGAGGTTTCATTGCATGGGTCATGGGTCTCTTTTCCCTGGAGTTAGCGGCCAGGTGTCTTTGCTGTGTAGCTGCTGTTAAAGATGTAAAAGCTCAATGCTGCTAAACCCCATTTCTGGAGAAATTGCAAGGGATCTGCTGAAAATGCAGGGGGTTTCCTTTGCCAGCGGGGTCCTGTGCTGTTACTGGTTTGTCCTTGCATCTCACACCGGCTGCTGCTCCTCTGAGCGCAGCTCCCCATTAACCCTTGGCCTTTTGGGGACCAGCTCTCCCCTGTCATCGTACTCTTCTCTCCAGGGGGAATCGCAGTTGGTGTCTGTGGCTGAGCTTGGTGTTTATGTCTGTTTTTGTGCTGCCAGGAGGAGGCTTTGAAGCTCCAGCACCTCTGCAACAACCTCTGGAGGTTATCGGGGCAGGGGCAGGGAGGAGACCTCCCCTTTCATCTGCTCTCTCAGCAGAGCAGGGTGACTGGGCAATGTCAGGACATCTGTGAGCCCCCGGGGCTGTCTGCAGGAGGGCAGCCTCTCCGGCGTGCGGGGCAGTGCGTGGCGGGCCAGGAGGTCCCGGATGAGCCATCCTGAGCATCCTCTACCCTCTCTTGCCCGACTGCCTCTCGCTGCTGCAGGGCCTCTGGTATGGGACTTGCAATATTGTGCTTTTCTTGAATGTTTGCAACTGCGGGCTGGTAGCTTACTGCTCAGCTGGATTTCAGAGCGTGCCAGCTTGAACCAGACCCTGGGTCCTCCCTGTGCAGGAGCCCAAGTACTGTGTGACCTTGGCAGGAACAGGGTGCTGTGGCTCTCCATCTCCTGCGGTGTTGTTTCGCTGTTGAGATGGAATGGGGTGCCCGTCCATCCCTGTGGAAAACACAGGTTTGTTTGCCTTGATGGAGAGGGCGCTTGGTTCATGCTGCCGATAATCGCAGCTCTTGGAATAATCCTTCCCTTTTAAGGAGGGATGATAGAGGCATCTTTACTTTGGGGGATAACGTCCAGGGAGGAGGAGAGGGGAAATAAAGACTTTCCTAGCAGGTATGAGGATCTTTTCTGCCAAAGCGTCCGCTCAGGGAAGTGCGTTGCCTCAGACTCCAGGGGGTCACTGTCCCCAAAGTGCGCCTGTGCCCCTGCATCCTGGGACCAGCAGTTCCTCGGGGCCAGCCTGGCACAGCAGCAAGGGAGCCGGCTGCTCCCGGCGCCCCATGCACAAAGGTCGCAGTGTTGCAGGACTGAGGGGATGATCTCTGGCAAAAGCTGTTTTTCCACGCTGGCTGGTGGAGAGCAGGATGTTGGAGACAGCGGAGCCAAACCCGCTGTGTGACTGCACCCAGCTCCATCCCTTGCCTGCCCGGGGCTTCGGGTGCATCTCTTCAGTGTCTCTGAAATGGTGGAAGGAAGGGATTACCTGGGTGCGGTTGTGAGTTTGCGGTTGCAGAACGCATCCTGGGGTGTTAAATCACTGTACCTCAGGTAATCTATATGTTAAGCCCTCATCTTCGCAATGCTGCTTTGCAGCGGCGTGTGCCCTTTCATCTGGCTGCAGCTCAGGAGCAGCAGCGGTAATAAATGCTGCGATCAGGAGGCAATCCAGTGTAATGGCTGCTTGTCAGTACTGAAACAGCCGAGCTGTCGTGTAGGCGAGAGCCGCTGCCCTGCAGTCGCTGGGGAATGGCTGCTGCGAATGCTTGTGTGCACCTGGGCCAGCGCGGGGGGCAGCTGCACGAGCCTGGACCTGCGGGAGGCGGGCGGGCAGGCACGGCCTCTCCCAGGCGCGGGTGGACCAGCAGGAACAGACACTCGGCTGTCGCACCCTTTCTTGGGAATACGTAGAGTTAGGAAACTCGTGAGACAGAAGATGTGATGCTGGGGGCTGGCTGCTCTGTGCGCAGCTGAGAGGTGGCCTGGATGCATTAAACCCTGTTCCCAGGGACAAAAATTCAGCCGGTCCCATCGCCCCGGGGAGGGGGCTGCAGTTAGGCTTTATGCCCATTCAGGATCACTCAGTTTTCCTCTTGCCGTCTCGGATGGTGGAGGCTGTAATTCTGTCCCATTCTTGCTAAAGTTGTCTTCAGTCATCTCCCAGAAGGAGATATTCTGTGCGAGGAAATGAGCAGAAGCAACAAATATGGAACCATCAGCGATGGGAGCAGGCTCATCGGCTTTTACTTCTGTTACCCTGATGCAGGGCACGTGTTTTCCGGTACATTAGCGGCAGCATCGTTTGCCGGTATGCTAATTCTTAACAGAATAGATTTAAAAATAGATCAACGTCTGTTAAACAAAAGCGGAAAGCCAAAAGAGGAAAAAAAGTCGTTAGCTACGTAAGCCCAAGCTGAATGTACCGGCCAGATATCCTGTGCTCAGCCTGCGCGTGAGTGAGCTGGGAAAGGGGGAAATGCGTGACTCACGCTGTGCACAAAGCATGAGCCGAGTCAACGGCCGCAGATAGTAGAGGGGTTGTTCTCGGCGGCGTTTGGCATTCAGGGCTGTGCAGAGGATCATTGCTGCTTCACTTGGTTGCTGTATGTGGGATGAAAAGGGCGCGGAGCCTTTGCATCGCAGCGCTGCTGCTGCCAAGTTTTTCTGATTCATTTAAGGGAGCGAGGGATGGCATGTAGGAAAGCTGTTTCGTTAGTCGGTGTTTGTGTTTAATTTCAGCCTAAGGAAGACAAGTGTAATGATTATAATGCACATGCACAAAGTGCCTATTACTGCGGTGCCACACTGTCCTGTCTGTACATTTTTCTTTAGAGAGTGTAAAATCTCCATTTTCACTTTTGTAATATCCCCTCCACATACACTGACTGGACCAGTAGCAGGTTTGCGCTCCATGCACAGCCGGTACCACTGCTGTTTTCAGGGATCCAGAGTGCCTTTTGTTGCATCTGTGTTTGGGATGGATCCTGGAGTCACCGAGCGTGCCTTGCTGCTGGCAGTGTCCGTTTTCATGCTGGGCCTAACCTGCAGGGCACAGCACCAGAGGTGAAACGGGAAAGCTCGGTGTCATCTTTTCGGGATGCTGCTGAAAGGCATCTGCTGGGATGCTTGTGAGAAGAGCTGGTCCACGGGGGATAGCTGTGTGCAGTGGGTCAGCGTGCGTGGCAGCCTGGCTGCCAGACTGCCTTCTCCCAGGGTCCCGTGGGGCGTTCAGCACAGTTTCAGCCCAAAAGGAGGGTTCAGGCACTGAGACGGCTGGTGAGGCAGCTGGGCTGGGGAGGCACTGGCTGTTTCTGCAGGCTGGTTTCCCTGGCAGGAGACACGAGCGGAGCAGAGGGAGTGTGTGCTGAGCCGGCGCGGTGGCTCTCCAATGTGACTGCACGGGGGTGGCAGGGAGCTGTGCTCGCTTCGGGATGTAAATGCATGCAGAGGCTGTGGAGGAACAGGGAGAGCTGCATGAACCTCACTGAGGTTGGGAAGGGCTCCCTGGGGAATAGGCAGTGCTGCACCGAGGTTGTCACGATGCTCATCCCTAGCAGAGCCGGGCAGCTGGGGGGGCCGGAGTGCAGACCTTGGCTCTTCCCAAGCACCCGAGGCCCTTCGGGTCACTGGTTTCTGCATCCTGTGTAATTGTTCCTGCAGGAACGTGCACTCCAGTCGTTTGGCAGCTGATGGGAGGCTGCGTTGGAGGCAGAGGAAATGCACAGGGGGAGGAACCGCAGCTGCCTGGCTGGGGCCGGGGGGGCTTGGGGCCAGGCTGTGCCCCCCAGCCCTCGCTGGGCAGGAGGACCCGTGGGGGGTGGGTTTGCCTGGGATGCCATCACCTTTGGGACTGCTTTAAAGGAGGGGTTTTTGTCCTGCTCCATCAGCAGGCAGGAGGGGCAGGGGCTGGCTCTCTGTCCCTGCGAGAAGCAGCAGAAGCACTGGATGGTGCCCTGGGAGCACCCGGGGTCCCGCAGGTCCCTGTGGCGAGGGCTCTGCCCCACAAACCATCGCGCTCTTCATCCTGGCAGTGCTCTCTGAGAACTAATTGACCTTGTAGCTTTGCCTGCCTTTGTCCTCTGTATGGAGCGACCTCGGTGCCAACGTGAGCCCGTCCTGGGGTGGCCTCGGCCCCTGAGGCTGTGGTCCCCTGGGGAGGTGAATAGCTCAGCCCAAGCAGGGCTTGAACATCAGGACTCTGGGGCATAGCGTGAGTGTTTGGGGAGGGCAGGGATGGGGTTCTTGCGGTGGAGGTGGGTAGGCTCCTTGCTACCCCTTCAGCTCTCATTCCTTCCTCTCGGTTCCCTTGGGCTGTTGCTCAGACGCGGTGCTGAGCGTGGCTGTTAACTCGCACAAGTGGTTAAGACCTGTCTTGTAGCCAGAGAAGGGGGGGGGAAAAATAACCCAGAGTTTGCAGGAGGGATGGTCCTACTTCAGAAGATCGCCAAAATCGCTGGCGAGCTCCTGAGCTGTCCTTCACCCATTCCTTCTGTCTCCCAGTATATTCCAGTTCCTCAGCCTCTCGGACTGGCTGAGCAGGCAGGCTGTGCTGCAGGCAGGGGGGAGCGGAGAAGCTGAGCTGTCCTGGGTGCAGAAAAAAACCTGAGTGAATCACAAAATTGGAGGACCTGAGCGGCTGGTTCTTGTAATTTTGGTGAAGAAATGGTTGTTCTGAGTGATGGTCACATGCACCATCCCTTCTTCGCTCCCCGCCCTGCAGACATCCACAGCAAGGAGGAGAGGTGGTTTGCATGCCGACTGCTTGTTATTCAAGAAGTAATTACTCGTTGCTTGGGTTAGAAACCAGGATGGGCTCATGTCTGTGAGAACGGCGGCTGCAAAACCTTCTGGTGGGAATGTAAAAAGCATTTAAAAGGTGCCTTTTGCCCTGACTTTGAAGTCTGTTCTTCTATTCAGGGCTGTCGCGGTGAGGTTTAAAACATCTGAGCAACTCAGCAAGTGTAATAAAGTTTTCTTTGGGGTCTGTTAAGGAGGTTTTCCTGGTTCCTAGTGATGGAAAGGCCTGGCAGGAGCTGCCTCGGAATGTTTTCTGGCTGCACTCCAAGTACGTTGCCACTGGATTTGTGTTTATTGATGCGTTTTCTGGGGCAGCAAGCATCTATTTGGAGGGAGCTTTTCTGCAGTCGGAGGGAGCTTTTTTGCAGTCTCAGGGAGCACACAGCCCCTCATGATTCATTTCCATGGCTTTTAGCATCCTGGAGATCATTTATGCAAACCACGAGCCATCAGCTGAGTCAGGGTTGTTGGCTCGGTGTCCTGGATTAGTCCGGGGACCAGACGTTTGCCTGATTCACTTTTCTTCTCCTGCCAGCCTGTGACTCGGTCACCAGCAAACGTGAGCTGGTTGCAAATGCCCCGCGATAGGCACAGCCTTCCCAGGGAGACGCGCTCGGAGCTGCGGGTGCGGCTGCGGGAGCTTGTCGTTGGCATCTCCTGGCCAAACCTCCTCCCTGCAAAACGAGGGCACGCTCGACGTGGCTCCCCTCCGCGGCTGTCACGTGCGTGCCAGGGCAGGGTTGCAGCAGTGGAGGGGGACAGGGCGGTTTCTCCGGCACAAGCTCTGCACCACCCGTGCTGCTGTTCCCAGCCAGGTTTTCAAACCAGTTCGGTCCTCAGGCAAGCATTGGTTTTATTCTGCCCTTGAAGGACCTGGCTGGGCTGCGTCTCCCTAGAAAGACACCAGCGAGAGCTGCGGGTCCTGCGCGCTCCCTGATGGGTGCTGAGCACCCCAGCACCCCATTCTGCCTTATCCCAGGAGTCTCTGCAATCATCCCTGGTTGAGATGCGGGAGAAGAGGTGCAGAGGAGCTGAGTGGAGGTGACGCTGGGTGTTTTCCTCTCATGCCTTTGCATGCCTGTGCCGAGGTCCTGGTGTAGCTTTGGTGGGTGTAGCTTTCAGGATGCCTCAGTAGATAAGGAGCTTCCCCATCCCCTGACAGCAAAGAAGAGATTAAAGAGTAAAAGGATTTAGGGGAAGGGATTGGAGTAATAGTGATTAAGTCATGGATCAGGATTTGTGATTAAGAAACTCTGACAGCAGCATGGTGAGCCCGGTATAAATGCGCAGGCAGGATTTCTGCAGACAGCGGTGCAGGCAGCGTGTCACTGGTTCTGGTGGGCAGGACAGAAACCGCGGGCAGGCGCAGTGCTGAGCAGAATGGCGCCCAGCGCCTGCGCCCCGCTCCCAGCAGGCCCTTTCCTCTGGGCTCGCCGTTCTTTGGGGGTCTCATTGCTCTGCTGTGCCCCCCCTTCCCTCCTGCCCCATCACCAAACGCACGCAGGGTTTTTGCTCTCCCGGCGCTTTGGCTCCTCGCATTTATGCATTGCAGCGACAGTTTGTGAGCATCGTCTGCGTGTGGCTGCTGTATCTGGAGCTCATGGTTTACAGGGGACCCGCCCGATGGCCGTGTGTCTCCAACGGTGGTGGAGCGGTGTCCTGGTGCGGGCAAGGACTGTCCGTGCCGTGCGGCAGCCCCACGTTGGGCGCCTGTCGGGACTGCAGAGGCTCTGCAGGAGAGCAAGGGCTGGGGTGCTGGGGGAGAGCAGAAGTGCTGTCAACCTGCTCCCGTACCTTGGGGTGCAGCAGCTGGGTTCTGGTGAGCAGTTTGCATTGGGCAGCTTCCCTCTGCCTGGTGCACATCCAGCTCCGCAGCCCTGGCACTGGCCACCTGCGGGCGGCTGACCCCCAAATCCCCTCTGCAGCCTGTTACGTGCTTATCCATTAAGCACAGCATCCCATTCTCATTTGTCCCGGGGTCTGCTTAATCACGTTTCGTGGTGTTTTCTGACGTCATACTTCCCTGAATTCCTCTCGGTAGTTTTTAACTCTCCGCCCAGGTGAGCAGTGACTCCCTGTCGCCGCCATTCGCACTCTGGTGCGAGTGTTTCTGCCCTGGGAGCAGCCGCCCTGCGGTCGGTCCCGGCCGATGTCTTGCCCTTGGGAGCCTCCCTGGACTTTGCGAAGCCGCTCTGGTGCTGCCGCCACCCTGGTGGGAGCAAGCGGCGGGGAGAGAAAAGGTGTAAATGGAGATGTTGGTAGGTCTGCGGCGTGGTGCGGACAACACCTACCCGCAGGGGCTCACCCTCGGCGTGCAATTTGTGTACGTTTTCTCTGCTGTGTTCATGGGCTTCAAATTTTACAGAAGGTGCTTGAAGCTGGGGTTACACGGTGATTCTGGCAGGTGGGGAGGCTGAGCTTTGGGTCAGTGGATCCCCCATAAAATCTGACCCTGGAGCAGCCGTGAAGAGGGGAGAGGAGCCCCTCTGGAAGGGGGTACACGGCAGGAGGGGGTTTAACCGGCTCCTTTTATCTTTTCAGAGCCAAGTGGCCATGGTGACCTGCTGGTAGGGGAAGCCCGCTGGGACAGCTCGCCTGGGAAGCACCCCAAAGATGAGGCTCAACCGGAGATCAGAGCCACTAAAGCCAGCTCGGATACTAAAGGGGAATCCAACCCCGAAGACTCGTCCCTGAGGCAGCCGCCGGCTGAAACCCAGTCCCCATCTGCGCTGGGAAGTGGGACTGACGCTGGCTGTGCCACCGGGCCTGCCGCAGAGCCGGCCCCGGTGCCCCATGCGGGCAGAGCCGCCCGGGAGTGGGTCATGTCGGGAGAGGACGCGGCGGATGCTGGCACGGGGCTGGTGGAGTCGAAGGCCCAGGAGTGCTCGCCCAGCCGGGGCCAGCTCGGGAAAGGGAAAACACCTTCACTGGGGAGGAAAGCAGAAGAAACCACAGAGGAGACCCCGGTGCCCCAAGCATCCTACCAGTTTGACCCTGAGCAGTACGACGAGAGCGTAAACCCCTTTGTGGCAGGGGGCTGCCGGCTGCAGAGCTCCCCCGCAGCAGCCCCACACCGCCTCCCCCATCCTGGCAGCAGCCCTGGTGAGCTGGTGGGGGACCTGGCCCCGGAGCCCAAAGAGGAGGTCCCGAAATCCGAGGTCGATTGTACGGAGGGGGGAGAGAGCGCAGAGGCCAGGAGAGCTGTGCCCAGGAAGGGCAGCAGGATCCCGGCCAGCAAGCTGACGCCGAAGAGACACCGAGAGCCCCCCAGGAAAGCAGCCGAGGATGTGGAGAGGGGTCCCACAGAGCCACCGCCTCCCCGGGGCTCCCCCCGGCTGGGTCCCGCGCCCTGGGACAGCCCGGGTCTCGACCCCTTTGGTGGCAGCTCAGCGCTGCAAAACTCGCCGACTCTCCCCAAGGGCTCTTACCAGTTCGACCCCAATAACTTTGACTCCGTGGATCCCTTTAAGCCCACCAAGACCCTTGCCAACACCGCCGCTGACTCCTGCCCCAATGCCGATAACAGCCTCAATGAAATCCTCGAGTCTCAGACGCTGGAGGTGCAGGACGATCTCGTGAAAGGCAGAGACTCCCCAAAGAAGCCCAAGTCGCGCCTGATAACGTGAGTGCCGGTGCGCGCAGAGCGGGCGGACGGCTGGGGGCTGGCAGCCCCCTCCGTTCCCCCGCGCGTGGGCAGAGCAGCGGTGGTGGTGGTCGTGCTCCTGCCCCCCTGCCTTCTGAGCGAGCCCAAAGTACCAACGTGCACCTCGGGTTCTGCTGCCGCCCCAGTTTTATCCGCCCCTTGTCCCGACGGAGGGGCAGCTCCCCTCTCCCTGTCGGCGCTCCGGTCGCTCAGGAGCGGATGGGAGGAGAGGGACGGGTGTCCCAGAGCAGCGCTGGTGCCCCGGGTCCCAGACAGAGCAGGGAGGGCTGGATCGGGACCCGCTCCCGCTTCGCAGGATCACCCCTTTGGAAATCCCCTCGGGGCTCCAGCTCGTGGGGTCGAGGTGCAGGCACTGTAGGGCTGTGGAGGCAGAGCACAGCCGTAATGGAGGCTTGAGCTTGCAGGGCTTGCCAAGCACACGCGGGGGTTTGTAGGTCTTCTGGAGCCTGCAGATGCAGGTCTGGTTAATCAGATGCTGCTGGGACATTTTGTGAGCTGCCACTGAATTGCCTTTTTTATAACAGGGGAAGAGAATAGAGGTTGAACAGGCAGATTGTTTGTTGCTTTTATCACATCTGCACAGGCGGTAGGGAGCTTGTTGTCCCTTACTGAACTATTTAAGTGCATATTTAGTTCCTGAACTGCGCTATTTAAAACCCCCATGTAAATGGTGACATTTCATAGTGCCGCCTGGGAATGCAGGCAGCATTACCCTCCTCCTCTGGGAACAGGTTTAGTGGCTAAACCTTGCTATTTTCTTGGTATTTCACCTGCTGTATCACAAACCTCCTCCAACCTGTGTCTGGGCAGTGCTGAAGTCTCAGCCTGACGTTCAGGATAGCCGCGGCTGAGCCGGGCTCGGCTCTGCCTGCCCTCCCTCCGCAGGGTCTCTGAGCGGGCGAGGGAAGCAGAGGGGATATTGCACGAGGGAATAATTGCCCAGGCAATTTTGGGTCCTTGCACTATAATTTGTGATTGCACTTAACACGGGTGATTGGAACCCATTGCAGGGTTAAGCAGGAAATCAGCTTAAAAGGGGAAATGTTAGGAGCACAGAGTTTGTGGCAGGTTTGATGGTGACAGCGGAACAAGCTGTCGCTCTGCTAATGAACCCGCTGGTGGGAAAACTAGAGAGGGGGTTTTTACAGAGAGAGCAGGTAAAACCTAGCAGGCCAAAATAAGGGTATGTTGGATGTTTTTCTTTTGGAAATATTTGCAGAGATACAGATTTTTTTTTTTTTAAGAGTTGGCGTTCCCAGGTGTGGCCGCAGGCGAGCAGGAGCTGGTGGCGAGGGGGAGCGGCGGGGAATTGCCAGGCTCCCTCTCCGTCACCTCGGAGCAGCAGGGGCTGCTCCGGGCACTCGCCTGCCCCGGCAGTGGGATCTGTGGTTGAATCTCATCCTGCCGCCATGAATAGCACGTGCAGAATCAGAGCATCTCTTATCTGTGTGTTCCTTCCAAAAATACAGAGCTGGGCAACTCGCTGTGCTTCTCCAGATGAGAGTTAATATCCAGGTCTTTTCATGCACTCTTCTTCTCTCCATCTGTCTGTCTCTCTCCCTGTCCATGCTTTGGTGCATCAGGACTACTGAACAAGTGAAATTTCTCTGTTTTCTGTTGTAAGTACTCTCTTCTGTATTTCTTTCTTCTTTTCCTTCGCTGTTTTTTGTCCTCTCTCTCTGGGTGTGTGCTGGCCCCACTCGTCTCCATGGCATGCAGGCTCCTTCTTGCCCTTTGACTCGTGCTCTCTGCTGTCTGATTCGTGTCCTGCACCTCTCGGGCCGGGTCCCCGGGGCAGCTTAGCCTGGCGAGTGCCTGGGGCGAGGGAGGAGAGGAGAGCTGCACTGGAGGCGTGCGCCTGTGCTTGCTCTCGCAGCGTGCCGACTCACAACACCTTTTAACGATACGATGTACAAGCCCTCGAAACCAGTGCGTCGGCTAACGGAGGGGGAGCAGATTTCTGTGCAGTCCAGGTCCTTGCAAAGATGGGCGGATTTTAGCCCTGCAGATGAGAGTGTCTTTTACCCCCTTCCATGCAAAACCACCAGGTAGGCAGCTGCTGTAGAGGGGTAGGGTGGAAAGCATCAGCTGGAGGCGAGGGAGTTGGGGGCTATCTTCTCTGGCTCCAGGGTGTGTCAGCCTCAGGGGAGCTTTGCCATCACAGCTGGCTCCAAACAGGGCTCTCTTTAGATCTTAGGTGGCTGCCAGAGCTGATTCGCTCGTGGCTCTACCCTGAAGCATTCCTCCTGTGCCCAAAGGCAGGGCGACGGAGCTGGTCTGTGAGATCCTGGATGGGTTAGAAAGTGTGGCTTGAGTAAAGCAGCCGTCGTTCGCTGCCCTGCGACCTGTGCTGCTGCAGCGGGGCCGTGCTGTACCCCTGGCATGAGCAGCCCCGCGCTGGGACACCAGTGAAATATCGAGTGCGCCCGTGCTGTGCCCCCCCAGGGCTTGCTGCTGCCCCGCGCTTCCATCCCGCAGGCAGGGCACGCAGGAGGGGCTGGGGATACCCCCATTTACTCTCCCAGAGATGCTCAGTGTCTCTTGCATCTTGTCAGCCCCCGCAGACCCTCGCTCGTCTGCGCTCTGCTCTCATGCGAGGGGAGTCGGAGGAGGGAGCGTGTTGGGCTTAGTTCCTGATCTTATGTCATCCGTCCCAGTGCCCTTCTTGTCCGCTTAGTGCCACTGCCATATGCGCGAGCAGAATTAGAGCTGGGCTCAAGCACTGACATCTGTGTCTCGGCTGAGAACTGATCTGCCTTTTTACAGCACGATGTTCAACAGTGGATGTCTGTCTCCTCATGCGGGACCTGCAGCCCGGCGGCTCTGCCCATGCGTCAGGCAGGCACACAGGCAGTGCTGCCCGCATGTGGGTTTATCCAGCTGTAAACACCGGTAACCCCTGCATGGGCAGCTGTGCGAGTCCTGGCCTCGGGGCGGTCTTCTCCCCATTTCCCCATCCCTGTGAATTACAGAGCTGTTATCTTGCTGTTGGTGTGGGAGATCAAACCAGCTACGAGATGGTGTGGTGACACCGGCCCCAGGAGGTGGTGCAGAGGCAGAGGTGGATAAGGACACGGTGAGCTGCAGTTTAGCTGCTCACATTAGAGCCAAGAGCGATTTTTTTTTCCAGTCTGACCCAGGTGTGCATGTTAGTGTGCAAATAATATTTCCGTGTGCTGTGCCACGTTGCTCGTTGTGCTCTGCTGGCGCACACGTGCGATCGGACGGGGACGCTGGAGCGAAGCGGGTGGGGGCGATTCTTTAGACCTTGGTACGGCTCACTGCAATCCTGCTCGAGCCTCTGCCCGTGTGTCTGCGGCGGGGATTGCTGAGTCTGGAGGTGGGGATCGCTCCCCACGTATCCATAGCGGACTGTCACACTCCAGCTTAGTGAATCTCTGTCTTCTGCGGGGTTCGGGCATGGCAGCGAGCCGGGGGAGATTGCTAAACGTGGAGTGGGAGGGTGGGAGATGCAGGAGGAGATGTGCTCTCCTTTGCGTGCCAGAGGCAAGTGCCGGGATGCACGACATCTCATTGCTGACTCCCTCAGCCCCCGCGGGCTTCGGTGGCATGGACCCAGCACTGCTGGGACTGGTCCACAGTCCCTGCTGCCCCAAGCTGATTCAAGATGATGATGCCTGGTGTGTCAGGATGCGGCTGTGCCTGCAGTCCTGTGCAGCCACACTCCGGGATGGTGCATTTCGAGGAACACAGGACAGAGAGAGCTGTCTTTCGGGAGGGCATCCGGCCAAGAGAACCTGAGCTTAACCTTCTCCCATCTGCAAGGCCCTTCTCCCATCTGCAAGGCCCTTCTCCCATCTGCAAGGCCCTTCTCCTTGGGACAGCGTTTGCATCTGGCAGAGGAACGGTTCAAGGCACAGCAGAATGCACTGGTGCTCTCCGGCAAGCAAAGCAGAGCTCTCTAAGCAGCAGCCCTCTGCCCTGGCCGTGCGGGTCTGACTCACGTGGGAGACACATGGATACTGCAGAGATGTCCCAGACAAACCTCCAGCCGCAGGGACGGGGCATGAGACGGCCTGGAAATGGTTCCTTCCTGCAGAAAATCAACCTGCGCTCAGACCTCGAGATGCCATCACGCTGGATGCACAGGGCGAGGGTGCAGCAGGGGAAATCTTTCTTTGCCAGCTCCTTGGTGATTGCCTCTCTCGCTGTCAGCACCCCCGGGTCCTTTCTCTGATCCTTACCTTCCACAGGAATAAACACCTCAAAGACAAACCCAATTGCTCTGTAGTCGTGTGTTTTGTTTGCTTGTTCCTTCTGTTCGTTCCAGAACTTGCTGTGCCTCGATATTTCACTGGTGAGTGGGGTTGCTGGCACGCTGCGGGGTGCAATGCTAGCGCTGAGGCTGCCTCCCCTTGCTTGGGCTGTCTCGCACGCGCCCCCGCCTCCCCCCCCACGCAGCCCCTGCGAGCCCGCGCCTCAGCCAGCCGCTTCTCTCTCCCCTGCAGGAGCGGCTGCAAGGTGAAGCAATACGAGACGCAGTCCCTGGTCCTGGACGTTTGCACTCAGGTACGTGGGGTCCGACCCCGGGAGCTGCTGGCTGGGCGCAGGATGCTCGGGCGGCCTGGAGGGCGACGTGGGGAGAGCTGGGCTGGCCGAGCCTGGGGCTGGCGTGTGCCTGCAGCGACGCCTGGCCGAAGGGCCAGTTCCCTGAAAGCAGCAGCTCCCAGGCGCGGGGAGAGCATCTTCCCCGTGGGCCCTCCTGGCGGGAGCGGGGAGGAGGGCCGTGCTTGGTGCTCACCCCAGGGTGAGCCTGTCCCTTGGGGGGGGTTCCTGGCCAGTAAACACTCGCTGTGTTCCACATGGTTCATTAGGGACCGCGTGTGTGCAGTGTCTTAGCCCTGTCCCCAACGTGGGCCAGAGCAAAGCACCAAGCTCTGCGGGCGGGTTAATGGATTTTGCTTGTTAATTGCTTCTGTCCCCGGCACCATGTGTTTCCTTCTGCCAAAACCTGCCAAGGAGCTGGTGGGGAGCAGCTTGTTGGTGGATACTAAGCCTCCCGTGTTTTCCACGGACTGTCCAGGCAGCCCGGTTGCCTGATCCCCATGGATTAGCTCAGACCTGCTTAACCACATGCCTTGATCCTGCAGGATGAAGGAACGCTGATCTCAGAAATCCCAGATATTGCAAATCGGGATGGACATGCCACTGATGAGGAGAAGCTGGCCTCCACCACCTCCGCGCAGAAACCCCCCGGGCTGGAGAAGAAGGGTGAGCCAGAAGATGACCTGGAGTACTTTGAGTGCTCAAACGTTCCCGTGCCGGCGGCAAAGCACGGCCCGGAGGCAGGTAAGGAGTGTCCCCGCTGCCTCTGGCTCTGGAGACACGCTGTGCATGCACCCAGGCAATCCCTACAGCCTCTGGCAATGAGTTGGTGCTGTTGAGGCAACGCAGCTTCATCACAGTTTATTTACGCTGCTAGGGCTAAAGGCTGCTGCAAGTTATAACGAAACCTCCAGTTGCTTATCTGCACTGTTCCCATTATGGAAAAACCACGGTACAGGCTGTATTTAGACTCTCTCAGCACAGAACGCTCTCCCCACGGCCCCCATGGTGCTGCGGTAGGACGTGGCTCGGGCTGGCGAGGCTCCCTGCCCGCGGCACAGGCTGCCTCACAGCCGGGATGCTCCCGGTGCGTGCCCTGCCCCCTGGGCTGCAGAGTGCCCTGCCCAACGCCTGTGCCGGGAGCAGAGCTGCCGGGACGCGGCATCCCATCGCAAGGGCTGTGGTTGATGGAGTTCTCCATGTCTCTACAGGAGACCTCCGCTAATGCTCCTGGTGGCATTTTGCTGTCAGTCTCCTATGTAATTAGCCTCTCTGACCAATCCATTAAAAAAATAATTAAAAGCCAGGCAACGTGACATTTAATCAATAGCAAAGTTATAGGTACAAGCAGGAGAAATCACCTCACAGAAGGTTTGCAGCTCTCCCCTGTGGGGGTACCCATTAATCATTTCTCCCGAATGCTGTGCAGAGCCACAGGCTCTTGGGAGAGAACAGTCCTTTGTCTCTAAAGGAGGAAAAATCTGATAGCGGAGGGGCTGGGAGGTTTTATTTATTGCTGCTCATCTCAGGGTGCACAGGCTCGGTGCTGGCTGCAGGGACGGTGCTGTGAGCTGTGGCAAGCAGCCGCTGAGCAGGGTGCAGGGATAAATGGGGGGAAACACTGGGAAATCTGCAGCTGCAAGCATTATGTTGCCTCCTCCTCTCCTAGCTGGGCTCTAGCAATGCTTTTTTTTCTCTGCCCAGTTAACACGTGAATAGCCAGTCCTGTCTGCAGTTGTTTGAGTGAGGTTCATAAATTATCTCCCATGCTATGTGAGATGACAGGGTGTCCCGTGTGCTGCAGACAGGAGGAGATGGCTTTTATCTTCTCTCCGCTGCTGTTAAGAATAGCAGGGGCCATGTGGCAGCTCCTTTGGGGGCATTGGGCCCAGTTGGCGTGGCTGAGGCTTGTGCTATTCCGAGTGGCCCGAGCAGCTGGGCTTCATCCCAGGGATGCATCCTGCCCGTGCTGGCCAGCAAAGTGCAAAACGACCTGTGCATCTTTGTTCCTCCTCCTCAGCCCCCCGCAGTCCCGGCGCATGGCTGGCGTGGGTGGCAGCTGCGGGGACGTGGGCACGGGGCTGAGCTGCCACCAGAGGGGAGTGTTGGTTTCCACTCCGGGGAGTGCAGGAGGAGAGGCTGGCAGGGATGCAGGATGCATCCTCCCTGCAAGGGCAGGAGCTGGGGCAGGGGTGCAGGATGCATCCTCCCTGCAAGGGCAGGAGCTGGGGGCAAAGAAGCCTTTTGGGAGGGGAAGCTCAGGGGATGTAAAGACTCAGGGGTACCCCCTGCATCCCAGCAAATCTGCATGTGCCGCCAGGGTCTTGTTTCCAGGTAGCTAAGAGGTGGTGTTTCCTTGTCTTTAGGCTTTGAAAAGGAGATCTCCAAGCAGATGGAAAAGGATGGGCCTGGCATCTTCCCCGTGAGTGCCTCTTGCTTCCTCCTCCCTCGCCTGCAGCGAGGCTCAGGGCGGCTGTGCCGGCGCTGGCCTCCTGCACCGCAGCTGCTGCCCCGCTGTGCAGAGGGGTGGGGGGAACCTGCAGCAAATGTTGCTGCTAATCCCAGAAGTGCTACCAAAACCTCTCTGAAATGAGTATCTTTGGGAGCTAAAGCTCTTGAAAAGCCCACGCAGGGACTTGATAAAAATAGTGGTGATTTCCCGGCAGGCCAGGAGGAGCCTGGCAGAGGATGGGTCCCTCCTGGGTGGGCGCTGCTGCTCGTGGGTGGGAGGGAGAGATGCTGGGGATAGAGCAGGGGTGGTGAGGAGCCAGGGCTGCGGCCGTGGGAGGGCAACGAGACAGACGCTGCATTTGGAAGTGGCTGAATGACAGTGAAAGGGCAGAGGAGATCACGGGGAAAGGACGAGCTGCAGGACAGGGGCTGTGTCTCACGTGGAGGCGTCTGGGGCTGGCTCTGATGGCCGGTTGGTGCCTGTGCCTTCTGCAAGGGATCCTCAAACGCTGCTTTCAGGAAGGCAGCTGACAGCAGAGACAGGGGGATTAATGAAAACAGCCCTGGCTCTGCAGCCACCAGCGACCCTGGCACCCCAGCACTGGCACATCTGCACGGGGGCACCCCCGATGCGCCCTGGGGAGCCATCGGAGTGGCCCCGAGACCCCTCCGCTGCAGGGGGACCCCGCACCAGCTTAGCCGCCCCTGGCCAAAGCTGCTCGAGGTGGCAAGCAGATGACAATGAGATTAGCCACATCAGCAAAATTAGCTTCTCTGAGACAGATTTAACTATGCTAAGCCCCACAAGGACGTTAGGCAAAGTGAACCTTTTGTTTGGTGCTGGGGAGAGCGTGGGCAGACTCTGCTCCTGCAGACGAGCCGGGGTCATCCCAAAACCATAGCGTGGGAGGATTTGCCGTGGGGCAGGCAGTGGGCAGAGGTACTTGCAGGTGTTCAGGTGCACGCCTGCTTTTGGGAGATGCTGCGGGAGGCTGCTGCCAAAACCACAGGGGCTGAACCTCCCCAGTGTTAGGCTGCCCGGACCCAAACCTGCACCCGGGGGTGGCTGCCACCACCGGCCATCGCTTGCCCGCTGCTACGGGCAGCAGAGCTGTGAGAGCCTGTGAAGGGCTCAGTCGTGCTTGAAGCTAGGCAGCAAAGCAGAGGGGAGGAGGGGGGCAGAGAAGTGCTTTAGTGCTCTCGTTTCCAAAACACGGCAAAAGCAGACTGCCTCCTCTGAAGCACTTCTCTATTTATGGCCTGGCAGCCGGTTCCCAAGGAGATGGCTGCACGGGGCTGTCATTTCGGCTGGGATGATAAAAGGAGGAACAGGCGGTGGTGTAAGCCTCGGTTTGAAGGAATGCTTTTCTGGAGGCCTTTCAGACTGCAGGACCCCCCCGAGGGACGGGATGGGGCCAGCATCCAGGCAGGACTCAGCACCTGGATCACGGGGCTGAGTTCTCCCCCCAGTTTGGTGCCTGCGGCTGCAGCAGTGGTGGAAAGGAGCTGGGCTCTGGGGGGAGAAAGCAGTGAGCAATGGGGGTACCACCACCTCGTCCCTCGTAGGAGCACCCATAATGGAAACAGGAGGGTGCTGGGAGCCCTGCGTGAGCATCTCTGATGTCGGAGCCCTCTCAGACAGCTGGGGCACTGTGGGATGAGCGGGGCTGTCCCTCGGGAAGGGGAGCGGTCAGCCGAAGGGGAGCGGTCAGCCGGACCCTGCTCTGCAGGGAGGTGAAGCCTGCTTCCCCTGCCAGCTCCCCTGTGCATTTGGGGCGATCAGCAAGGCCCAGCAGACGTCCCTGCAGCTGCTGGCAGCAATCTGGATGTCAGCTGCAGTGACATCTCCACCGGACCAGGGGGTGATGGAGACAGGCGACCTGGACCCTCGCAAACCCCCAGTGTGTGGGTTACAGTCAGCAAAGGTCCTCCAGGCTGGAGATAGTTTAAAACCGACCATGGGAAAGTGAAGGGATGTCAGGTGTGAGCACATCTCTGCTCAGAGCTGGGTCTCCTCCTTCCGAAATGGGTCCCTACTCTGTCTCCCCTTTGGGATGCCAAGCCCCGGGCAGCCCGTGGGTGTCCTACAGCAGCAGCCCCAGCTCCCAGCAAGGGGCTGGGCAGAAAGTGCACTAAAATCCCCGTGTGGGCTCTGCCGGGTGTCTCTGATACCAGGCTGTGAGCTGTCAGTGTGTGCAGGTGGGGAGGTTCAGTGCCTGAACAGAGGCTGATAAAATGGGGGGAACACCCCAAACAGGGGAATCGGGGTGAAAAGAAAACCCACGCGGCATCCCAGCCGGGTAATTCCCCCCAGGGCAATCCCGGGCTGTGCTCCATGGACAAGTGCCCCGCAGCCATCACCAGCGTGAGCAGGAGTGAGAGTCCCCTGGACGGCATCTGCCTCAGTGAATCCGAGAAGGCGGCCGTGCTCATGCTCATCAGAGAGGAGGTAATGGCGGGGGACCCTGTCCTCCCCAGGCGCACCCCGGTGTGGCAGCCGCCCCGGGCTGCCCCTCGCCGGACCCCATCCCGGCTGCTGCTGCGGGGGGAGCGGGGGCAGCTCTGCTCTGCCCGGCAAGGGTCCGGTCCCCTGCGCATTGCAGGTGTGGGGCAGCAAGGGGAGCCACCCCGAGCGCGTCCCAAGGGTCCTGTGTCTGCTGCAACCTAGATCATCACAAAGGAGATTGAAGCAAACGAGTGGAAGAAGAAATATGAAGAGAGCCGCCAGGAAGTCTTAGAGATGAGGTAAAAGCCTTCTCCTCGCGCGTTCGCCTGCCCGCTCCCCTGCACGGTGCGGTGCTGTGCTCTGTGTGTTCCCTGTTGGGAGGTGGGTGAGCGGGGCCGTAATGGGATGATACGGCTCGGCGTTGTCAGGGTGGGACATGTTAGGAGACGCGTACTCTTTGTGCTTGTGCTGTGTTGAGCCTGCCGGTGTCTTTGTTGCAGGAATAAAATCCCATTAGCTGCGCTGGCCCGAGCAGCAGCCGCTGGAGGGGAGGTCTTAGCGTAGAGCAGCGATGACGGGCATTGGAGCACCAGCCCCTGGGGCTCTGCAGACAGGCTGCTGCTTGGGCCGCCTTTGTGGCGTGGGGAAGGGGCAGCCCCGGGGCAGATTGCTGGCAGCAGGGCAAAAAACTGCTGCCTCTCACCTGCTTTTTTGCCTCCCTTCCTGCTAGGAAAATCGTGGCTGAGTATGAGAAGACCATTGCCCAGATGATAGGTAAGGTGCCGTTGCCTGGCTGGGCACGCGGGGCAGGGAGCTGGCTGCTGCAGCCGTCCCCGCTCAGTCACTGTGTCCCCGCTGTTTATTCTTCATCACAGAGGATGAGCAGAGGACAAACATGACTTCTCAGAAGAACCTGCAGCAGCTCACGATGGAAAAGGACCAGGCTCTGGCAGACCTAAACTCAGTGGAGAGGTCCCTGTCGGATCTCTTCAGGAGATATGAAAACCTGAAGGGCGTCCTAGAAGGCTTTAAGAAGGTCCTTACCTTGGTTTCCTCTTTCTCCCTGCAGCCCTGGTCCCTGGGCACAGCATTGCCCCCACCTTGTCCCATGCAGCATTGTCCCCACTTTGTCCTGTGCTGCAGCACCGTGGCTCTCTCGTCCCACGCAGTGCTGCTTCAAACGCCCCAGCCCTTGCTCAGAGGACTGCTCGCTTGCTTTCCTCTGCCCGCTTTCTGATAAACAGGCAAAGTCGTTCAAATGCCAGGGGAAGCCATTGCGGGGAGCCCGGTGCTCCGGCTCTTCTCCGCACTCCTCCCCGGCGCTGTCCTGCTGAGCTGCCGGCAGCGGAGCATCGTGCCCTGGGCAGAGCCGCAGCCCAGGGAAGAGCGGGTGCCAGGGCAGCATGCCCCGAGACAGCCTGTCTCCATCTACACACTTATTGCCATGCTGCCGAGCTGGAGACGGGGCTCCAGCCTAAGGGAGAAGCTGATTTGATTCAAAGCCTTTTTCTTTTATACTCAGAACAGGACATCATCAGAGCAACATCTCTGTGCTCACTCCCAATGCAGATGGATGTACTTCTTTTTTCCAGAATGAAGAAGCTCTGAAGAAGTGTGCTCAAGATTATTTAACCCGGGTCAAGCAAGAAGAGCAGCGGTATCAGGCCCTGAAAGTCCATGCAGAAGAAAAATTAGACAAGTAAGGTCATGCACGAGGTTGCTGGGCGTGCTGAGGAGCTTTCTGGGTGCCTAAAGACCTTGTAGGGCAGTGTCTCCATTTGGCTTTCCTGAGGTTGGAAGGCAGGAGGTTATTGATGTGAAAAGCTGCCTTTTTTACAACCTCAGGCTCAAGCGACTTAAAACAGCTGTAAGTAAGCCAGCACAAATCCCTGAATGGATTCTCTGATCTCTGCTTAGTTTTTTTTTAATGGAGAAACTGAGGTTCGCAGTCTATTTACAGTCACTTAACAAGTTCCCACGTTTCAGAGGGCTCATGTTTGTGGTTTGCAAAGGCGTCATGCAGCTACCGATGCTCAGCTGATGAGCAGTAGCTCATCGACACGCAGTAGCCTCAAGTGAAGTGGGTGAGGACCTGGCTTAGCTTCACTCTGAGAAAAGAGAGTTTCCACACAGGCGTTTGGAGGAGCTGAATTAATCCCATTTCACGCAGGTTTTCCATATGGGAAAACCACCTCTGCATCCAGGCAAGCAGGAGCCAGGCTCTGCCGACGCCGCGTGGTCTGACATTGTGCTGCGGCGCTCCTGCCTGCACCCAAAGATGTGACCACCATCTCCTTCTTTCCAAACCCCACCACAGAGCCAACGAGGAGATCGCCCAGGTGCGCACGAAGGCCAAAGCAGAGAGCACGGCGCTGCACGCCGGGCTGCGCAAGGAGCAGATGAAGGTGGAGTCCCTGGAGAGAGCCCTCCAGCAGAAGGTAACGCGCCTGGGACTCTGTGCAGCTCTGGGATCTGTTGGAGATGAGGAGGGGTGAGCCCAGGGGTCCCTGCAGCACCTGGATGCTGCACGGAGGAGCTTTTGCAGGGGCAGGCGTAGGAGCTGGCTGCCCCTTCCTGCGCTGGCTCAGTGGCAGATGGGCCCAGGCGTTATCCCCCATCTGTGCCGCCACGGGGGTCCTCAAGGTCTGCTTTTCTTCCAGAACCAGGAGATTGAGGAGCTGACCAAGATCTGCGACGAGCTGATAGCGAAGCTGGGAAAGACAGACTGAGTCTCACCGCCCCTCGTCCAGCACTCTGCACTTGGCCGCTTTCCTCGTAACGTCAAGCACCTTGCCTTATTACCCAGGAAAACCCCCCAGCAGAGAAGCACACGCGTCCAGCTGCCTGCTCCGCTTGGCTGCCGGACCCTGCGGCCCCCCGTGCAGAGCCAGTCCCCACACTGTCCCCGTCTCTGTTTCCCAAGGGCTCTGGGGCTGGGTTCCCCGCGATCAGGCTGGGCGTGCGTGTCCCTCCTGGGGTCAGCAGCAAGCGGCTGCACGGATGCCACCTCTCGGCTGGGAGGTGACACCCCAGGCTCTGTCCCCCTCAGCTGGGGTGGGTCTAGTCATGCCCCTACGTGCTCTGTCACTTACTGTCCTCACGTGCTCAATCGCAGGTCCATGCGACGGGTCCTGCCCCGGGACACGGGTGATGCCAGGGATGGAGCCGCCGGCCCTTGCACTGGGGAAGGGGACCTGGCACGTGTGTGCATGGGTGGGGAGGCAGTGAAGGGGCTCGGGCAGCCGCGCGGGCACCCGCCGCAGGTGTTTTGGGGCCACTGGTGTGGATCTCCTGGCTGAAGCAGCCTCCCAGTAGATCGATCGGTTTTGGGAGAGGCGGCGGTATTTAAGAGGCTGGTCCCGGTCTCCGGTACATGGGTGATACACAGCACAGTGCATCCTTGTCCCTGGCCGCGCCAGCCTCGGAGGAAGGAATGTGACATCTCCGCATTCGTGCACTTTATTAGCATTTATGAGCACTCGGGCTTCTGCTGACTTCTTCCAGTCAGGCACGGTCCTGCTACACGTCTCATTTCCCCAGGAGCACGGATACGGCCACTTAACCAGTAGTAACTTAAGTCCTCTCAAAGGAGAGCCCGGCCAAGTGGAGTGCAGGAGGCTTTTGTGGCCGAGAGGTATTTGAGAAACAGGGGCGATATTGGTTCTGGAGAGCTGGGACTTGTCTGTCCGTCCTCCCCGTGGCTGCCCTGCCTGCAGCCCTAGCACCTCCTGAGGCTCCTTAACAGGGGGTTTCTAGTCTGCTTTAAAATGCACAAAGCCACGCCCCTTGCTGTTGGCTTCCCCACGCCGTAGTGAGGTTAGTTCCCCACTTTGGATGTTGCAGGAGGAAGGAAGCAAACCCTGAACTACTTTGTCATTCTGCTCACTTAAGGAGTGTGGTACTGCCCTGGGTCTAGTTCTGCTGTTAAAAATGCCCTTACAGCACTGAATATTAAGAGAACCAAACAAAAGCCAGCCTTTACAGGCAAAGGCAGATCCAGACAGCAGTAAAATACACTTTGAAATCTGTCTGGATGCAGCCCAAAATCTGACATCCCGTGCAGGCAGGCTGCCTGCTCTATTTCAGAGGTGTTTACTTTTCTGGACACGCCAAGCTCCAGCAGGATTGCTGAGGCTGCCTTGGTACTGTGCTGGGAACCGGGGGGCTCTGGGGTGATACGATGTGTTTAAATCCGTGTGTGGATCCTGTGTGTGCCCTTCTGGTAATGCCATTGCACGAGCCAGCCTTGCCCGGTGAGTTTTGCCGCTGCGTGTGCTGTGCAGCGCTGCATTTTCCTGGCTGCACTGCCCTGGGCACAGTGCTTGGCATCCGTGAGCAGTACCTGGTGGTGTGCCCGTGCCGTGGGCTGGGGTGTGCCGTGGGCGCTGCCCCCAGGGTCAGTGCAGAACCATCCTGTCCTGCAGAAGGCAGATCGATGGAATCGGGCAATAGCTGTGGTGATGGAGGATCCTCTACTATCGCCTTGAACAGATGGTCCCAACAGCAAATATTTCCCCTATATGACTGTTTCCTACTCAGCCTATCTAAGACTTCCGTAAACCTTTTTGCTGCTACCTTTTTGTAAAAGAATCGAGCTGTTTTCCTTCTATTTTCTAATTCCCTGCGTTGAGCATGCAGTGCAAACATCTGTTTAAGTCAGAGCCATACACCTGATATATATTTTATAGTTATATTATGTATAGAGAGAATTTATTGCACACTTAAGCAGACAGAGATGCCAGCAGCCTGCCCTAGCACGCAGAGTCTGGGCCCGTTCACTGTACTCCCAGTTAGACCAGTGAACGGGTAGCTGTGCAGTGGGGAAGCCGATGGCTGATACCGCTCAGAGCTGTGCACCTGCGGCTGTGCGCTGAATATTCACCGCTTTGCACAGCTGACAGAAAGGAAAAAACTTTTCTTCTTTTTTTTTTTTGGTTGGTGTTTGTTTTTTTTTTTTTGTCCTCCCCACACATCCCTTTAGTGGGCTGGTAGACGATGGCCTCTGTCAGATGATCTGCGAGGACTATTTCTGGTTGGGGAGTCCAAATGCCAGCCCCTGCCCACTGGAGCGTAACTCCCCTCCATTTCCTCAGCGTTTGGGTTTGCAGGCGAGCACAGCTCTCCTCCTCTTCTCACGTGTGTCCCGCTCCAAAACAGCTTTCCTGCCTGGATGTGAGCGACCCTTCCTCGGCTGCGGTTAGCTGGGCTTCGGCAGGGTGGCGGTGACAGCAGGGAGCGACCCCTGGAAGGTGCTGGACCTTTGGACCTCCTGAGGGTCTGTGTAGTTAAATTAAGAGACCCAGGGATTTCTTAGGGAGTTGGGTTTTTCTCTTTGCAACTGTTCAGAAACCAAAGGGAGCAGATCACCAGAGCAGTGTTGCACAAGCTGTTGGAGCTTGTAAAAAGTCGATTTGGGGCTAGTTTCTGTTTTGGCACACGGGTTTGCTGTCGTGCTTGTAGCAGTGCCCGAGGTCCCAGCACGAGGCTGATGGAGCAAAGCGCAGGAGGCAGGTCCCAGGTAGGGTCTGCGGGTCGTGGGCAGCCCTCAGCCTTGTGCTCTGCGCAGGGGGGCACGCTGCCCAGAGCGCTGGCTTTACGGGAGGTATAAATGCCCCAGTTCATCCGTGTGAATGTTTCCTTCCCGCTTTGCCTGTTCCTGTGTTTGCTGTGGCCAGTGGGGATGCTAAACGGTGCCTGGGCCAGGTTTGCTCGTTCAAAGGCTCAGCTCTGAGGAGCGCAGCAGCCGGCTCGGGGCATTGGGCTCGCTGGGAGCCTGACCCGAGTGTGTTTGAGCTTGGTCTCTCTTCAGGGGTGTTGTTCTGGCCCCAGAAGTGGCAGATAATTGGAGAAGTTTTGATCTCACCGCTCTCAGCACTGACGCAGAACCCCAGCCTGTGTACGGCACAGCCCATGCTGCAGTCTTCCCTCTCCGGCAAAGAGGAGCCTCCTGGAAGGCCAGGCTGGCTGTGGAGAGCGGCTCCCATGGCAATAATCTGCCCTGGCAGTATCCTCCCCATCTCTGCTCCCTGGCGTCTCCCGGTCCCACATTCACTGCCTCTCTCACCCCAGTGCTGTTGCGTTCCTGTGCCTGTCAGCATGCACTCCCAGTCCGGGCAAAGAAGATTCCTAAGGAATGATTGATTAACTATAATATGGTTATAGTTACATATATATAAATATATATATAATGGTTATAGTTATATATAATAGCAGGCGTGTGTTTGTAACTGTAAGCAGGCAGAACCGTTGCATCTCACGTGCCACTCTCCGGCGTGCGGAGCCGGCAGCAGCGCTGCAGCCAGGGCTGGCTCGGCCCCGGAGCTCCCGCTCGGCGAGGCTGCAGAGGTGCGACGCCAGCGCCTGCTCACCGATGGCACGGGGGCAGAGCGGGAGCCGGCGGCAGAAGGGGCGCACAGCGACTCCCTTGCACATCTTCAAACTGCGTTCAAATGCCGCCCCGCTGTTCCGGCCGAGGTGTGCAACAGCGCAGGGAAACGGCAGGTAGCCGTGCGTCGGATCACAGCCTGGTTGTGTTTGTCGTCTTTTTCTTGCAGTAGAATTTAAATATCCCTTTCTGGCAGTGGCGGGTGCCTGCCCGTAAGCCACCAGTGTTGCTGTTTGCAAGTGTGCATTTGCCAGCAGATCCGTGTCTGCATCGAAGTGCCAACGAGTAACCACCCTGACTGCCGATCGCTTTCACCCATCCCTCCAGTGTGCCCCCCCAGAGGCAGGAACTTTCTCTGCATTGACTACTACCCCGATCGCTTTGTACCATGTACGTAACTGCCATCACCATCAATTTTATATGTACAATAATTTCCCTTTTATATGTCAGGTAAATATTTGTAAGAGTGATACTCACACAAATGAGATTATTATAATGATTACTAATATATTTTTTTTTCATGTTTCATTGCCTGAATAAAAATTGTCTTTATCACTCTTGAAAGCTTTCCTGGTGTTTGTAGGGTCGGTGAAGGGTTTTTAGAGAAGTTGGCTTTCTCTTCCAGGAAGGGCCACATTCTGCCACAGTTTTATTAGTGTGGTTGATAATGCAGTTGGTTTCAGATAAGCACGGTTCCTGAAATCTGTGTTCATAAACTATGAAATTCGGACTGAGACAACTTCGATGCCCTGCTGACTCCTGCCACGCTGCAGTGCTGCACCCGGCAGATTCCGCTGACCCGTAGTGCAGCTGCTGGTGAGCTCAGCCAGGAGGAAGGGCCGAGGGCCGCGGGCGGACGTTGGGCAGTGGGACTTGGCTTAATCCCCGCACTGACCCTGATACCTTTCACGGCCTTGGGTAAATCCCTCTGTAAGGATGGAGACCGCCCTGCCCAGCTGAGGGCTGGGGAGTAGGCGAGCGCAGGGAGGGTTCTGCTGGGCTCCCAGCCCCATACACGTTTTCAGTTGTTGTCTTGCACTTCTCTTTTGGGTGGGTTGGAAACTTTGGAGGCTTTTTCTCCAACTCGGCTGCTGCAAACAGCAAGAACAGGGTTCTTCTCTGGATGGGGCAGATGGGTGTGGACAAGATCTTTGAAAGCCAACCAAGGTAATGTGTCTGGAGATGGAGAGGGTTCCCAAAGCAGGCACCAGTGGGATGCAGAGCAGAGCCCAGAGGTCTGGCCACCTCCACCGGCACTGGGTGGATGCTCTGCCCCACTCCCATGCCCCGGACCGGCCCATGCCCTTGGGTACCTGTGTCCCGTCCTCCCCTGCTAAGATGGCATTAGCCAGGGGCTGCAGTAAGTGTGTTATCCCCAGCCCAGTGATCCAATCACCCAAGCAGATTAGCTGTAAGACCTTAAGACAAAACAGAGGCTACGCGCTGCGTGCTGCACACTGCTGAAAATGTCTGCCCTGAAGACCCTCCTGGCCCTGGCCGTCATCACATCCCTGGCCGGAGAAAGTAAGTGTCCTGTAGCTCTAGGCAGGGTAAATCGCTGTAGCTGCTCTTCTGCTTGCTGCTGCCCCCGTCCCTGCCGCCTGCCCACAGGCTTGCATGTGCCCATTGTGCCCCTGCCCGATGCTGCTCCCATTCCTGCAGAAAAACAGTATTTTGGGGGAGGTGGCTTTCTCCTCTTAGGAGCACCCAGAGGAGCACCTTGCCCTCTCCTCCGCTGCTTGCACAAAGCACAGGCGTGCGGTGCCCAGCAGTAACTGTGGAGTCTCCCAGTCTCCATCTCTGATGGAGCCAAGGCGGTACCTGAGCCAAGGAAAAGCAGCTTCTCAGCGCTAGAGCAGTGTTTCCCAGCTAAAACTTGGTTCCTCAAAGGCAGAATCACAAAAAGCCATCTTAAAAGGCAGGAAGGTGGTCATGCTGCTCAGAGCGATGCCATGAAGCATGGTCAGGTCAGGACGGTTTCAGGATCTTTGCACCAGGAGAAGATGAACCACAACTGTGCTTTAGCGAAGGGTAAATGAAAGGTCATACCATGCTGCAAAGACCCACAAAGGAGAAGCGTGAAGCTGCAAAGACCCACAGGAGCAGCTGTGGAAGCTGGGGTCAGCGTGGGTTAATGGCAGACGTTTACTGGCATTTGGCCCCATGAAATCCCAGTTTGCTGGGACATCGGTCTTCTCCTTTCCCAGGAGATGAAGGTGGGGAGGAGGCAGGGTGCTCTGGCCTCCTGCAAGACCCACCCTGCCCACCGGGAGCTGGGCGCTGCTTGCCACGAGAGGGCTCTGCTCAGCCAGCAAAGCAGATACAAATTTTACTCCCAACATCAGTGGTTACTTAACCATCACCATCAAAATCAAGTATTCATAATTTCAGGCAGGAGCAGGATCTTGAGGTTTGGGTTTTTTTTTTTGGGGGGGTGCTTTGTCTGCAGATATTTAAAACAGTGCTGTTATTTTAAAGTCTCTTACCGGCATAAAACGTTACTAATGCTTTCACGTTTGCTCAGCTGGTTCCTAAACTGAGCTGGGACCTCTGGCAGTTGTGCATTTTCCTCTCCTAAAGGGTCAAACAGCTCTCACGCCTAATACCAGTGCTGACGCAGAGTGCCGGCGGAGGCGAGGTGCTGGTTATTATCTGACTTGCCTGTGGCCTCCTTTGGGGACAATTTGGAGACAATTCGTCCTTCCTGACACACACGCCTACCCGGCACTTTGCTGCCTGTCACTGCACTTCTTCCCCCAGACAGTGCCTTTGGGGTGCGCTTTCTGTGCAAAATGTTGCACAGGGGAGCTGCTGTAGTTTAAAGACACAGAAATGCACAAAAACTGCTGCCACAGTTTAGATGAATCCTCCCTCCCCCCCCCAAAATGCTCATTAAAATGGCATTGGGCACAAGAAGACAAAGATTTAAGACTGGGGGGGGGGTAATATTATTTCTACCTATTTTTGCTGTGAAGAGATTACAGGAATCTCAGCTGCAGGAAGTTTTTGCAGAGCAAGGACTCAGAAGAGCCAGCCTGCCCAGTTTAGCCACCCCCATCCCAAAGCCTGCTGCGTGCCGTGGCCTTGCCGATTCCTGGCCGGCAGAGCTGCTTGGCTCTGACCGGTGCTGACCCTCGCCTGTGACTCCCTGCCCTGTGCTGGTGGTCACCAGTGGCCGTGGAGACCGACAGACTGCAAACAGCATGCGGGGCTCCGGGTTGGCGCTGCTCTCACTCCTCCTCCTCCTCATCTTTGCACAGGTAAAGCGCTGAAATGCCACAAATGTGTTGCATCCAACGAGAACGACTGCAACAAGCAGGGCTCCCACAGCTGCCCCCAGTACGCTGACGCCTGCTCCACGATCACTGCGCCGAGTGAGTCCCTTGGCTGGGGGGACCGGGAGTGCTGGGGGGGGACCAGAGGGGCTGGAGGGACAAGAGGGCAAGGAGGAGCAGAGGACCTGGCGGGGCAGACCAGGAGCTGGCTTCCCCTTGTCCCCATGAAGCAGGGATGAGCCACCTGTTTTTTTCCAAGGTTTTAGTCCTCAGAAACAGGCTTTTGGTCTGAGAAAACTGTCAGCCCTTTCCTGGAAGAAGGAAAGTCCTTCTTTGTGGCATCCAGAAATGCTTCACCACCCTCAGCGCAACCGTGTGGCTGCAGGGCGGCAGCGTGGCCGGCGAGATGGACAGAGATGGTTCCCAAAACCAACCTCCCCTCCCACCTCACGTTCACTCCGTAGCCTGGGCTATACATACTTTCACACGTGACTATAAATACGTGGTCACTATTTCACAGTGGGGCTGTGCGATGTGCTCTGCGGTGACTTGGAGCGGTGTGACCGTGGGGACATCCCTTGGCCATGGGACTGCTGCTCAGCTCTCCAGCAGTCCCATGGGCAGGAGGGAGACCCTTGTATTCCACATCTGCAACGCAATGTGCTGGGACGTGACTCTGCTCTCCTCCTTTCCTCCCCCAGCTTAGCAGGGGAGGAGCGGAGCCCCCAGTGCCCGGGAGTGCCTGACCCCCCCATTGCATCTGCCTTTCCCTGCAGACAGCGTCATTAAGTCTTGCTCCTACAAGTCCTTCTGCGACCAGGCACGGCGCGGCAGCTCCGGTGGGGCCACCCTGCAATGCTGCTTCAGCGATGACTGCAACGGGCCACCACGGGGCTCCAGGAACGGCGGGGGGGCCACGCCACTGCACCTCCCCAGCCTGCTGGCCACCGCGCTGGCGGGGAAGCTGTTGCTGAGCTGGCTGTGAGGGTCCCGGGCGAGGGGGGGGGCCAGTCCGGTGTAGCTGCTTGCTGCAATAGCCTAGGGACGTGCGCAAGTCGGCGGCTGGCAGGTTTGCTCTTGCTGAAAGCACAGGAGAGGTCGAGCCGCCATCAGTCAAATAAACGCTGCAGTTGAAAATCGTGTTCCCAGCCGCTGCTTCTCATTTACAGGAAAACCATAACCTCTGGAGAACGGCCTGAACCAAACTGATTTGGGTTCCCGGCGCTCCCTGTGGGTGTGGAAGCTCATCTGAGCTCTGCCACCCTGGGAGGCTTTGCCAGGCAGAGCTCAGGGGGGCCTGGGGCAGAGGCCCCCTCCCAGCACACTGCCCCAACAGAGATGCTTTTGGGCTGCTTTGTGCTAACTTGAGATTCACAGCTGTGGGGAGCGGTTTCTTTCCTCCTGTGGCTGCAAAGATACAGGCCTGGACGGACTAGAAATATATTTGACGTGCAATATTGGTAGAGCCTGTTCGGTGCAGCTCTTTGCACTGCTTGGAGCGAGGCAGCCGTCCATCGGGACCCCCTCGCCCCTGCAGCGAGCCCCAGACACACTGCACGGTGGCGCAGGTTTGTCCCCAGATGAGCAGCGCTGCGTGTCTGCAGTCGCAGAGAGATCAAACTTTCGGGTGACTAACTCATCCCTGGCTGTCACCACCACCTCCGGGAGATCTTGCTTTTCCTCTTTCCACCAGGCTTTCCCTTTGAACCCCTAATGACAGGGTGTGTCCCACAGGTGCCCATTGTTACTACCTGATAAAGTGTCATTTGATGTAGAAGTCCTCCTGCAGCCCAGAGACCCCCTGGGGCTGCTCTAATACAGGCACAGGGGCCTGGCCCAGGAGATTTTGCAGTCTAAGGAGAAGAAATAGCAGTGCCTGGTTGAGGTAAGGAGGAGATGAAATGTATGGGGTGGCTGGGGAGGATGCAGGACACAGGGGACTCTGGCTGAGCTGCCCTGTGGGAAACTCAGCTGTATGTTGGGATAAGAGCAAAGCTCCCGAGGCTTGTGAAGAGCGGACAGCACTCCGGTGACACAGCGGGATCCAGGGCCAGGCAGCAGGCAAGCATAACCGCTTTCCTGGCTATTTTCAATATATGATGCTTACGAACATGAAAGAGTCTGCACTGAGCCAAGCAAACGCCAGTGCTGTGCCTGCTGCGGTGGCCGATAGCATCTGGGGGAAAGTTGTCCAAGGAGCGATTGGCAGGGCATGGGGAAGCTCCTCTCTGTGCTGTGCAGCTCAGCACTCGCCGACCAGCAGCGGTTTGGGGCTGTCCTGTGCACGGGGGCTCCTCGGGGCAGCGAGGTCCTGGGTGAATCCTGCCAGTCCCATGGTTTGCAGAGGGGAGCGTTGGCGTGGGTCTGGGGCGGCTGGTGTCCACACAGCTTAAAGCTCTGCTAGACAGACCCCCCAGGAGTGCTCGGTGCTGCTTTGTTTTGTAAGGGAGAATGGTAAAAGCGAGTGAACAAGAATGAAGAGGAAAGAAAGGGGAATGCTGAAGGGAGGAGAGAGAAGGATGGCGTGGAGAGGAGGGTGGGAATTTGCCTGCAAGAAATGTAATGCAGGGCAAGCCAGCACACTGCTGGCTGAAAGCCCAGCCACTGCTCCTCCAGCAAAGCAATCTGCTCGGAGTTTCCCTTAGTCATAACGTAAGAAAAAAGGGAACAGGTACTGAAACCAAAAAGAACAAGTTCAAACAGAAGAAAAGAAATAATTCAGCATGCTCGGATCCAGCCGTGGAACTCCCTGCTGCAGGATGCTACTGAAACAGAGACCTTGGTGAGTGCTGGAGGATAAGAAGGTCTAAAGTCCTGGAGAACATGGATATCAAGTCTTGTGAGGGTTAACACCAATCAAGAGGGATGCTTGGCTGCTGCCACTAGAGGGGAGACGTCCAGAAAGCAGATCATTCTGTGTCTGCTCTGGGCCCTGCTCCTTCTCCTGGGTACACAAAGGATGTTTTCCTGCGGGGGACCCTGGATGCTGGTGGGACCTCCAAAGGCTCTCCCACTTGCCCTGCCCTGGGAATCCTCTCATGCCCCTGTGTCTGCTGATGGGGTGCCTCTGTGAGTTCAAGGGGCTGCTCACACCCCCAGATAGGCTACAGCAGCAAAATATATTGAAAAAAATATAGGAGGAGAACAGAAAGGCTCTCCAAATAAAGGCAGAACAGCAGTGTGACTAGCTGCCATGTGACTGTGCCCGTAGAAAACAGACCTGCTTCAGATCCAGGCTCTGGTGCAAGTCACAAGGTCTGCAAGAGATGCCCCAGTATAAAAATACTCTATGGAACAGTTTAGTCTTTGCAAAGCAGACAGGGATGGGGAGGGGGGAAAAAGACAGTAGTTGGCAGGGCAAGGCTAGAGAGCTCCAGCAAGAAATTCCGGGAGGCAGACAGTGTAGTGAGCAGCAGGATGGAGGGGATGCTCATGGGATGGAGGGGACACTCATGGGATGGATGAGGGTTGCGGGTGGGTGTGGGTGAGGCTGTGCTGAAATCCCAGCACTGAAGCTCTGCGTCTTGCCTCTGCTGTGCTGTACCTGCATCTCGGTGTGCGTGCGGTAACGCTGACCCTGTTCAGCACAGGCACAAACGTGGGTTCAAGTGGGCAAGTGTTGCAGCAGGCTGCTGGGTATCCGCCGCCGAGACTTCCAGAGCTTGCCTGGACATGGCCCTGTCCTCACCCGGTGGAGCGGCCAGCCCTGCTTTGAGGCAGGAAAGTTGCTTTTCCAGCCTCCTTGTTTTTTCTTTGTTTGTTTGCTTTTTTTTTTTTTTCTTAATTCTAAGTATAACCCAGTTGCTGTGGCCTGCATTTCCATAATGTGGTTTTTCATGCTTCAGGTTTTGGTTCCCTTGCAGCACCTTCAAAAGCTCTACAGTGAGTGCCTGGCACTTTCAGACTCTGGCTCCATCAATGCTTGCAGTGGGGCGAGGGTGGCCGTCTGTGTGCACGGGGAGACGGGCAGTGCAAGGAGTAACACACCAGCTGCACTGAGGGATGATCCTTCCCTTAGAGGGTACATGAGGGGCAGAGCCAAAATCCTGCTCTGCTGTGCACAGCAAAATGGGCATCCAGGTTAGAGTCACCCTGGGTGCATCGGCTTGCACCATTATACACCGTCCCGTCGGGGCTCCCCGGGCGGGCTGGCAGGAGGAGATGCGGAGGGAGGTCATCACTTCTTTTCTCCTGATGTAATTATTAAATGATGTGTTTTGGGCTGCAGCTTCTGGCAGGGCGTGTGGCTGGACTGTCCCCAACGGGGAAGCCGTGGAGGGGTGAGAGCGGGGCGGGAAGCTGCTCCTCTGACATGTGGCTGCGGTTGGCTGGCAACAGCGAGGGGAGCAGCCGTGACTGTGAAGCTGTGCGGTGCATTTAGTCAATGGCACCGAATGCTGTGCTTTCAATGAGGACAGATGTGGCGAACGGGCCTGTCAGGGTCCAATGGGAAATTTCTGGAAAAAAATAACCTCTTGTGCAAAATAGTGGGAAAGCACCACTTGTATGGTGTCTGTGAGAGCAAGGCTCCCTGTGCGCCCTCGGCTGTGCCGGCAGCGGCAGGATCGGTTTCACCCGTGCTGGGAGAAAGTGCTTTGGGGCCAGATGCAGCCTCCAGAGAGAAAGCAGGGACTTTCCGAGGGTGCAGCCGCAGGGAGCCCACGCTGTCCTGGGCGGCATGGGGCAGGGAGGGGGGGAGAGCAAGTGTTTCCTGCTCCCCAGATCCCCCCTGAGCTTTGGCAGCAGCTTTCCCAAGCAATGCTCCTGCAGGAACTGTGACCCAAACTGGGCAGCTCACCTCCCTTCAAGGCCACGCTCCAGCACACGCTTAAAAGCCTGGTGAGAGCGGGCCCTCACCTGCTGTGCTCCAGCATGTTGTATCTGTGATGGCTGGAGGCTGCTCTCTGCTGTGACAGACTGTGGTTTCGACTGGTCCCGGGGCGGTGACATGGGCCCGGCGCAGATTCACACAGATGAACACACATGGTTTCAGTAACAGCGTTTGGGCAATCTACTGCAACATGGAAGGGGAAAAAAAAAACTTTGTTCTAAAAATGACCCAGGCCCTAGCAAACGCTCGGGGTTGAGGCAATGTGTTTACTTGACAACACTTCATACAGCAAGCGCTGAACAGTGTGCAATTGCTCTGGGAGGGGGGAAAAAAAAAATCTTCAAATGTATAGCACTGCATCCTCAAAACTAGAGTCTTGCCTTAAAACAAAAGAAGGAAAGACCCCCTGATACACCAGCAGCAAGGGGCATGGAGCTGGAGGTCGGGTCATTTGCATTGCCTGGAAATGAGCAAGGCTGGTGACAGTCTCTAGACGGGGACTCCGTAGAGCTGATCTCCGAGGTGGGGTGGGAGCACCACTGACTTTCTGTGGCTAAATCAGCCCGAGCCAGGTATGGAGCTTTTGAGTGGGTGATGCGCTCAGCTGATTAACAAATGACTGATTGATGCAACCGTGAGGTTTTCTGGGTGAGCAGGCAGTGCCTGTGAGCCCAGGACATGAGTGATTGCCCTTGGCTTTAAAACAAGGAGCTGCTTCTCTCCAGGCACCGTGCGGGAGGTTCAGGAAGGTGACAAGGACCCTGGGACTATGGAAGAGTGACTCGCACTGCTTTCAATGGTCTGCCCACTGAAAGCATCAGTTATTAACTCCAGGCTTTATTTTTGCAATTTCCTCAGGTGAGGAGGAACTACAGGGCTGATGAGCCCAGGTGCTGTAGCACGTGAGTGACTGCTCACAGATTTCACTGCTTGCTCACCAGAGACCTCACCCGCTACGAGGGCGTCTGCAGTGTTTTGGGGAGCAGTGCGCCATGGTTTGAGCACCCAGCGTAACCGCTGTGTTACACGGCAGGGTTTACTCCTCTCACCCTGTGAGAGTGGAGTGCCGACCCCACCGGGTGCTTGTTCTTTCCCAGCAGCGCTGCTATTAGTGCTGTGGTGTTTTTGTAGGGTCCGGACTGGAGCTCATCCTCTCCGGCCTCCCGCCCTGCGGTGCCAGCTCTGAACTCTGCAAGTCTGTGTGTGTGCACAAGCAGAGATCTGGGTGCATCCTCAGGCTGGTGTGAAAACGTGTAAGCACTCACAAACTGCTGCTCAGGGGGTGAACTCACAGGCATAGTTGGGTTGACAGGACCTGGATCTGAACTACAAACAAAAATGGTGGTGATTGGTCTGAGTCTGATGCAGAAGCTGGGGCAATTCACCTTCTGAGATGCACACTGGTCTCACCTGCTTGCTTGTATTTGCTCAGATGCTGCTGTATTTGACATTACACGCCATAATAAGGCCATGGGAGTAGGGAAAGGTTTTGTAAAGCAGCAACGATGCCCCATGTGGTTTGGAAGCCCTGGGACTTTGAGTTTGTGTCAATGTGAGGGCTAACTGTCGAGCAGGACCACTGAAGCATGCCTACCCTTAGAAACTTCTCTTGCGTGAGAATCCACTTGCTATTTTGAGCATCCCAGCTAGCAGTGCAGGCGCTGCTCGCCAGGCTGCGGTCGTGACTCTTGCCCCAGGCAGGGTCTCGGTCAGGGTCGCTGGTCTCGGGGGAGGCTGTTTCACGTGGCAGGGAAGCAGCCATCCCCACGGACCCCCTCGGGCCGAGGGGCAGCCCGCAGGACGGGCCTGGGAAACTCTTTGCCGAAGCGTCCCGGTGACGGAGCAGGAGCTGTTCGGGGGATGTTGATGGGCTCAGCAGTTTGCTGTCGGGGCTGGGGGGCTTTTGCCAGGAAGGATCCGAGCCCAGGGCTGGGCGGGGGCTCTCGGAGGAGCTCTCCCACCCCGCGGCGAAGGGGAAAAGTTCAGGGCGGGGACCGGGACCGGGCTGGCCCCAGCCCCGCTCCGCAGCGGGGCCGCTGCAGGTGCCCGGGGGCGGGGGGGGGCACGGGACAGCGACCCACCGCCCCACGGAGCCGCCCGGGAGCCCGGCGCCTCGCACTCACATCCGGGGCCGGGTTTGCTAATGGGAGACGTAATTAACCCGGAAAAAAGCGACGGCGGAGCCAGGGGCACACCCCCTCCGCGCCCGGCCCTCCTCCGCCGCTCGGCGTGCGCGCACGCCCGCAGCCCCCAGCCCGCTCCGCCGGCCATNGGCCGCAGGCGTCGGTGCCCCCCCCGGCGCCGGGAGCGGGCTGTGCCTGCAGGCAGCCGGCCGCGGCCCCGGGGGTCCGGCCCCGAGGCGGAGCAGCCTTGGTGGGGCTGGTCCGTCGGTGCAGGGATGTGGCAGAAACTCCGGGCTCAGTGGCTGGAAGCATCCGTGCCTCATCTGGTGGGAAGAGGCCTCCCTGCCGCGCCGGGTTTGCAGCGGGGCGAGTCGCTTCTGCACGGTATCGCTTGCAGCGCGGGGCCGGGAGAGCCGGAGGCTGCGAGGGCTGCTCCCGCCGGGACGGCCCGCGGTGTTGGGAATGGGGTCCCTGTGGGAGGTTTGGGGATGCCGCACGCTTTGGTCTGTGGGTCTGTGGGATCGGTAGCAAATGCGCGGGGATGATTTGGGATCTGCAGCTATTGAGAGTGTGTTCCCCTGGCTGTTTTTCTGTGGTGAGATGAAGAAATGTATCCTCGCTGCTCCCAGCCTGCCTTTCAACAGGTTAATTATTTCGTTAAGGCAAATGTCTGGAATTAGCAGGAGTTAGTTGCTGGGCTCTGCCTACACCATCTGTCTCGTGTGTCAGCCGCCAGATAGACATCGGCAGGGCGAACTCTGGAAACTCCTTTGCGAGGCCAGGTAAAAGGAAACAGTGCTGCAACTGCTGCGGCTCGCAGCCATCGCCCCACGCGGCCGGGGCTGTCTCAGAGCTGCGTGGGGGCAGCGGGCATCGCAGCTTGGAGCCCTTGTGAAACAGGGGTGGTTGCCCCACACCCCAAATGGCACCAGGGCAGCTTGGAGGCGTGAGAGAGGAGGAGGAGGAGGGTGCTGTGACTGCCCGCAGGTGCAATGGGCCGTGCTGTGGAGTGAGGTGCTGAGGAGGTGCCTCTGGCCAGCGCTGCTGCGATGCTCTGAATGTCAGGTCTCCCACTGCCTTGGCTTTTTCCGCTGCGGGTTTCCATGGATCGTGCTCCCATGGCTGTGGCTGCGCAGAGAATGCTAGGAGCAGGACAGAGCAGGGCGCGGGCAGCCGTGACCCCCGTCCTGGGGGTGCTTCCTGGAAAGTCTGGCTGTGTGGCTGCACACGAGGCCTTTGAGCCAGCAGTGACCGCAGAGAGGGGCTTGGGTGCCGTTTGGACGGTGCCCTGCACCTTCTGCGTCCTCCTGGGAAGCGCTTACCTGTACCTCAGGAGGCAGGTGAGAGGGTATTTTTGCTGTAAATCTTCTTCTATAGCCTAATTCCTCTTGTCATCTCATTAACTGAGCCAGAAAACGGTTGTCCTTCTTGATGGGATTTTATGACTCTGAAAAAGCTGGGAAGTTGGTTGCTTCAGAAGTAGGGAAGAATCCTGGAAACCTCTGATGTGCTTCACTACGAGATGGCATAAATTCATAAAGCAGATCTGGTAATGAGATCCTGAGGGCCTGATGTGGTGCGATGCTTGCGAAGTTCAAGTTGTTGGACGGCAGGTTAGCCTCCATGAATTGGGCGCAGGCATCATCTGTAAATCGTGGCTGCCTGTGCCCAGTGCCAGTGTGCTGTCCCTCATGTTTCCATAAAGGATGTGCTCTGAAGCTGAAGCACTTCCTCGCTGCGAGGCCTTCAGGGACTCATCCTCGCTTTTAAATGGTGCTGATTTTCTGTGAGGTCCTTCTCGCCTTCAGTCCCTCTCGCCTTCAGTCCCTCTTATCCTCCCCCTCAGATTTCATCTTTTGTCCTTCACAGCAAACACAAGTTTAGGTCTCGCCTAAAAAAAAAAAACAAAACTTTGAGTTTACGAAGCGCTGTATATATAGTAAACATTAGTGCAAACTGAGCATTTTCTGGCCTTCCCAGAGTTCCTGAGCAGGGGGACCAAATACCCATATGCTGGTGGAGCCAGAGATGCTGCTTTCCTATGGAAGAGTGCAATTCTCAGGGGCTGCAAGGAGACGGACAGTCCGTGTCCTGCAGGCAGTGAGGGGACAGGGAGCCTGGCTGGCTGCGGGGAGCATGGTCTGGAGGGCAGAGTTTGGAGCAGTTGCAGTCTCCTCTGTCCAAAGGTTTTTGCATATCCAAGTGCAATTTGAGGTCAGCTCGCACAGAAGAGTTGAGCTGGTTTGTGGGGTTTCAGCCAAGCCCATATTAATTAAGGTAGGGAGCCCCAGGAGGTGTCCCGTGGGTCCAGCACCGCAGCCCTGAGGGCCTGGGGGCTCGTCCCTGGGCTGCCTGGGGCACATCTTGGCTCTTTCTCATCCCTCTCATAAGCAGAAATCTATGGACTTTTATTAGCAGCAGGAGGACGAGATAATTTATAAGCCTGGCCTGAACGTGTTGGTATGGTTGAAGGCACTCGGGAATCTGCTTTCTGTGTGCTTCCCCCCACCCACAAAAATAACCCCACAAAAAAGCAGTAAAATGTGAAGTGCCCACATAACCCTTGCATCAAGGCAAATGTGTTGTTTTAAAACAATCTCTTCTACCGAAGCAGTGCGATTTCCCTCTTAGCAAAGCCCTGATACCCATCTCTGAGATCCTGACAACAGGTTGACTTGTTTTCTGCCACCTCTACCTTTGCAGCTGCACCACAACTCTTGCACAACACTTGCCTCTCCGGGCCCCACTCCACTGCAGCTATTCAGCTCAAAAATAGTATTTCCTCCTTTTCTGCATGAGATCTTTTATTTGTGCAGCCTACACTTTGGCACCTGCGTGAGTCACCCCTCTTCTACCGGACAAACCACACCAGGTTCAGCTCTCATCCTTTTGGTAATCACTGCCTCCATCCCCGCCCGTCCACCCTGAGTGGGGAGGGGTCTCTGCCGGGCGGAGGGATGTGCCCTGCCTGCCCGCGGCTCTCGCTGCTGCTTTTGCTCCCCACGCAGGGCTGGAAGTGATGGTGCAGAGACCCGGTCTGCCGGGGCGGCCCCAAGGCAGGGGTGCTGAGGGGCTCCCCTCGCCGTGGCTCTGCAGCCAGCTCTGCTGTGCAAGGTGGGTGGGAGCTGCTGCCAAATTAAAGCGGTGCCAACGTGCACCCACTCCCGCTGACTCAAAGCGGCCACTGCTCCTGCGGGGTGACCGAGAGCAATGCTCGGGCTCCCCCGTGTCTTGCGCCCACGGGGGACACAAGCAAAGCCCATTTATGGGCACTGCGGCTGCCGTGCCCTCCAGTCTGGCTGCTCAGGGCTGTCGTGCCCCGTGCCTGTGTTGTGGCAAGCTCGGCACGGCCTTTCTCCCTGCTTCTGCAGAGGGGCTTTGTGCTGCGGCTGCCCGGGAGGTCGGTGTTGCAGCCCAGCTCTGCTCCTCTGCAGTTGCCGCGGTCAAGGTGAGCTCGGAGGCGACCTCCTGGCCCGCCCTGGCCGGGGGGCAGTGCCGCAGAGGGTCCGTGCCGTCGGCAGACCTGGTGACATGGCTTGGCCCCGCGGCGATGGGTCATTGTTTTCCCTGCTGACTTGGCATCCTGGCTGCACAGATTTTCTGCTGGAGTTGCAGATTGTTTTCCATTTCCTGGGAGTGTGCTCGGGCTCTCTCTAGCATGCAGTCTGCTTCGGGATTATTTTTTTGTTACGGTTCCCAGGGACCTGGTGTCTCGCGTCAAATCCTTTGTGGCTACTTTGCCCTCTCTCGGAGGGGCCGGGCTGCCCCACGCTGCTGAGCTCTCCAGAGGGCAGCTCGGTGGGATGTGACCGCCACTGTGATGGGGCAGTTTGGGGCCCAGGGCTGTCACTTGGCATCGGTCTGTCGCTGCCCTGGGACATCCCAGTTGCTGTGGTGCTGCCCTGCGCCATGAGCAGTCTCGGAGCTGGGCCAGCGAGTGTTTGTTCAGCAGCGTGCGGTGATTGAGTCCATCTGCAGCTCCCGGGTTTCCAAAGTCCTGCAGTTCCTCGCTGAGCTATTTTGGTCCTGCTGGCTGGCCTGATCTGCCCTGCACCCGGGGCCGGCACACTGGCACCCCTTCTCCTCACGAAGGCGGGCTGGGTGACGTTTGTGTTTGGCAGCTTCCCCACAGTGCGAACGCGCGGCTGTAGCAGTTTGACTTTGCTTTTCGTGTGTTAAGCCACGGGCTGTGGAGGCCTGGGAGAGGCAGCGGGAGGTTTGGGCAGGTTGGGAAACTGGACCTGCAGGAAGCTCGGCCGGTGGCCATGGGGCATGCTGTGGAGCAGGGAGCTGGGTGAGGAGCAAAGCCCCAGACCCTCCACCGGGCGTCGTGCAGGCTTTCGTGCCTTTTGAGCGCCCTGGCCATGGTGGCGTTGGCGGCTGTCAGGGCTGGGGAGCGATGTGTGCCTCCACGGGGAGGAACACATTTATGCAAATGCCTCATTTTTCAGCAAGGGGAAGCAGCTAACGTGGTTGTTTGGGTCAGCCCTGGCAGTTTGTCCCTTCCCTCTCCCTCTTGCAAGCTCGGATGGGGGCTGAGCGACTGCGCTGGCATCCCGGCATGTTTGGCACTGATGGGTTGAGATGGCTGTAGGTGCAGGAGCAGCTAGCTCCCTGGGGAGCTGGGGCTGCGGGAGCAGAGCACCCACCTCTCCCTGCCTGTCCTCCTCTGCAGGGTGATGTGAGAAGGAGCCCGGCATGCCGTACTTGGATCGACAGAACCGTATCTGCGGGTTCCTGGACATTGAAGAAAATGAGACCTGCGGCAAGTTTCTACGGAGGTATTTCATCCTGGACACCCAGGCCAACTGCCTCCTGTGGTACATGGACAACCCTCAGGTAGGCTCCCGCGCTGCTCCCAGCTTCACGCTGGGCACATCCGTGGAAGTTGTTAGCGCGTCTTTAGCTGCACCTTGGCGCTCTGCTGGGCTGCCCTGCTGGAGGCGTCTCCTCCACGTCCCCGAAGGAAGATGCTGTCTGCTGCATCAGTTGTCTGTTGGGGTCTCCCATGGCTGGGTGCAGCCACGACCAAGGTCCAGCAGAGCAGCCCCTCTGCAACTTCTGTGGTTTCCAGGACCGCCCCAGCAGCAGCTTGCACCACCAGGAGCCATTGACACCCTGGAGGAGCCTATAGAAATGCTGTGCCAATGTGAGGTGTTACATCTCCCTTGTGTCTTAGCGTAGAGACAGTGATAACAAGAAAGAGAAGAGGTTATCCTAGAAATACTTGTCATCTTGGAAGCGGTGTCGTGCAGCAAAAGTGTTAGACCAGGAGCAAGGCGGTTGGGGACGACGGAGTCTGTGCATGTCATACCTGATGTCTCTGGGAGCTGCCCCAGCGCTTGCAGTCAAGCTCAAAAGAGCAAGAGCCAAAGCTGAGCTCTAGGAAGACCCTCCTGGAAACCCCATGGTGCTTGAGCGCTGCTTGTAGGCTGGGGAGACACCTGCCTTCCTGAAGAGCATCTCGTGGCAGATACTTCATTGCCTTGTTAAAAGGGGAAGGGGAAGCGTGCGGCCGCCCGCAGCCTCCTGGCCGGTGTTAGCACAAACTCCTGCTCTCTGGGCCATGCGAGGTGGGAGTCGGAGCCCGTCTTGCACCTGAGGTGCCGCTGCACAGGGCGGTGAGCGGGACAGGCAGTGGGACCGAGGAGGGCACGGCGCTCAGCGCAGCACAGCGTGGCCGGTCCCAGCTGCTTGTAGGGTGCGAGATGAACCAGGTGCACAGAGAAGGGAAGTGGCCGAGGCCGACAGCGTGGCTGTTGCTTTTGCTGCCTGACCCCCATGACACTAAAGGACAGCCTGGCTCGCCCCTTTGCCGTCTCCCTGTCATTTAACTCCCATTGCTCATTAAATGTTTTGCAGAACCTGGCCATCGGTGCGGGTGCTGTCGGATCTCTGCAGCTGACCTATATCTCCAAGGTAATGTTGGGGTGGGGCAGAGGGAAAATGAACGCTCCCTGTTGTCCCCTGATACGTGCAGCTTTCCCGGGAGAGGCGATGGCTCGCCCTGGCAGCATCTGAGGCGAGGTCCTGGTCCTGCCCGAGCCCATGCCATCCTCCCTGGGATGGGAGCTTGAGTGGGTCTGTGGGAAGGGGGGAGCGTCCCCGCATCACGGCCAGTCCCAGCACTGGGACCGGTGTTCGCCTTCACCCACGGACTGGTGTGGGACAGGCTGCGAGGTCGGGGTGCGGGAGGAAGAGGAACTTCTCTGCCATGAGGAAGGACACGGGGTGGCCGGGGCTGAGCGGGGACGGGAGCATGGTGTCTGTGTGAGCTGGACGCAGAGCAGGCAATCAGCTCGGTGTTGCTGCTCCAGCACCGGACCGAGCCAGGGTTTGTGCTCATACCACGGTGCCCCTCTCGCTTTGGCACTCAGTCCCCGTAACCCCGGCGCGGTGCCTCCCGCCGCAGCCCGAGGTCTGCGGGAGGGTGCTCATCAGACCCAATGAAGATGGGGAGGTAGAGACAGTCCCAAGGTCCCTCTTGCAATGGGTTTGGGGGCACCAGTAGCTCTCCCCTGTGCTTAGAGGGCAGTGCCCTGAAGGATGAGACCTTCTGGAAGCTCGGTCTTCTGTGTGTCTTAATGGCATTATCTGGCTTCCACGGGAAGGCGAAAACAGTGCAATAAATGACGACTGTTGCGGGGCTGGCGACTGGAACGTGTGGAGCCGTGGCTGCGAGCGTGGCCGCAGAAAGCGGAGCTGCCCCTCGGCTGCTGCTGCAGCAGGGGCTCGTGGCTGCCGCGCCGGGCTCAGCTCTGTACTGGAGCCGGATAAAGAATTGGACAGATCTCTCTGTTCCTGCTGAATCATGATTTATAAATTAAGCACAGATGAAGCAATGCTGGGAGGTTGAGCCTTCCCCATTTCGGAAAGAGCCTCACTTATAAATTATATACATTTTGGTCTAAATGAAAATTGCTGTAGGACAGCATTTGGTCACAAACTGCAGGATTGGGTTATGCCAGCGGCTTTAACTACCAACTGTAAATATGCCAGAAAAATGGAGGTTTGCTTGAGAAAACATATTTAAAGCATTATAGACTGGCTCCAAAGGAGGAAGCCTGTCAGAATAAATACTCCATGAATGCTGTGCTTGGAGCCCCAGGGAGTATTATTCTTGTATAAATGATTCCTACTCTTTAGGGAGAAACCACTGCTATTTTCCCTCAATTTTCTTAATTGCTGACAAGAGCGACTGTGTTAGTCCAGCAGAAGCTTGCATTTTCAAGGCCTTTGAAAGCTTTCCGTTCTTTGCTTTACAGTGCAGCCAGTGCCGGGGGGGACAGCGGGAGATGAAAGCCCCGTCTCCGCGCTGACCTTCCCCTGGGACCGCGCGTTCGTTGCTGCATGTGGTCTGTGTTACATCCGATACGGGCCAGTTCCCAAGAGTTCGTGCAGCTGCGCTGCGTCTCCTGGGCTCGCACCGTGTGCGTCCTTGCGGGCACAGGATGTGCCAGCGCCCCGAGGGCCGCGCTGCCCATCAGCCCAGCATCCACACTGCTGGGGGTCCTGCCTGGCTGTTCTCAGGGGCGGTGGAGCCTGGGGTGGGAGCGGTGCCCTGTGGGCTCCCACGGTGGCACACGGCAGGGAGCGGTGCCCCGTGAGCTCCCACGGTGGCACACAGCAGGGCTCCGACTGGGAGGTGCACGAGGAAGATGAACCTAATTGGGCCCTGCCCACCGGCCATGCTCGTTTTCCCCTGACTCGAGCTGGCCGGCTCTCCTCCTCGTTTGCAGACGGGGTAATTGCGGGGCTGGGGAGGGCAGATGATGCCTCCCCTCAGGCCGGAGCAGCTGCTGGGTGCAGCGTAAGGAGGCTGCAGCCTGCGGCGTGCCAGCGGCCGGGCGCTCGCTCCTCAGCCCTGCACTCACGCTGCAGCGTCAGTGCTGGACGGGGCTCAGGTGAACCGGGAGCGTGGACTGGGTTGGAGCTAGGGGAACGCTGCCTTCCCCTCCGCCACGGTGTGTGGGTGGAAGCTTCCAGCTCTCGTGCATGCCGTTAGCGTGCACTGTTATCTTTAATTTTTTCTTTAATTTGCTCTGTTGCAGGTTAGCATCGCCACGCCAAAACAGAAGCCGAAAACTCCATTCTGCTTTGGTGAGTGAGGGTGACCCCGGGCCCCAGCAGGTCTCTGCCAGGGGGGACACCCCACCATGGGAGGCTGCTGCTTAGGTGCCTCCCCCCATGAGCCCTCCTGGCTGCTGCCAGACAAATCCGTGGGACCTGCCTGCAGCGTCCTCGCGGTCGGGGAGGGAAGGGGATGCTGCCAGCGCCTGGCACATCGTGCTCTGGCCCTGTGCAGTGGCCCTGTCACCGTGCCCCCCCCACGCAAGATGCATGGGCAGAGCCTGGACCCTATGGGTCCCCTCCATGATGGTCCCCTGCACGGACCCCCGCTTTTGCTGTGCTCCTGAATCCTTTCTGTGTGTCCCGTTGTGCTGCACTACATTGTGCAATACAGTCCTTTTTCCTTTTTAACGCCAGCATAAGCTCCTGTTCCTGCTGGTGCAAGGAAGGGGTGTTTCGTGTCCAATTCCCCCTCACCTCAAATGGCCTCAGCCTGACCCACGCTGCCTCGGTGCCCTGTGCGTGAGCCGTGGGCTCAGGCTTAAGGCAACAGAAGTGACACCACAAGCACATACTGGTCCCAGGGGATCGGTGTTGCCTTTGCAATGCTTTACTCGAGGGATGTAGCCCAAGACAAAGACCAGAGCGCATGGCGCATCCCCACGCAGGGACGGGGCTGCTCCAGAGGAGCCCGGTGCAGCAGAGCCCGGGGTGCGAGGCTCGTGGGAGTTTCAGCAAGATCTTGTGCGGTTAAAAATATCTCCAGCTTTTTGGTGCAGACATCCTCCAAGAGCTTCCTCTGACCCGTCCGGCTGCTGGCCAGGAGCAGCGCTCGCTGGGAAGTCTGCGGGGAGCGTGTCCCCGAGGAGCTTCCCAGATCCCGCTCGGGGTTTGCTCCAACGTTTCGGATGAGCGTTAAAACCCAAGTGCTGAGTGAAGGACGTCCCAAAGGGCCCTCAAACGCCCTGTGCGAGGGGGTAACTTCAGCACTAGATTAAGTCCTAGTCTGGGCCATGACACAGCCTTGGTTTAAGCCTGGCTTCAGCCCTGCCCTCATGAAGCTCTGGGGTAAGGATCCAGCTGAGCGGCTGCCACGTCCCCTCTCCCTGTCCCAGCGCTGGTCCCTTGGCCGCTTTTCCATGCGAGAGGTTATGAGACTGATATCTGCAGATCGCTCTGGGACTGGGAGTTGAGAGATGCTGTCTTGTTGATTTATTGTTTAGTTTGTTTTAATAATGCTAGGCACTGAATGGGGTTCCCTAACTCTTCTTTTTGTTCCCTTCTTTGATAGTTATCAATGCTTTATCTCAGCGCTATTTCTTACAAGCCAGCGATCAGAAAGACCTGCAGGACTGGGTGGAGGCGCTGAACCGGGCCAGTAAGATCACGGTAGGTTGCATTATGCTCGTCTCTGGTGTTGCTGTGTCCTGCCTTGACGGGCCACTTGATAAATGCCTGGAGGAGCTGTGCTTTTTCTTCTTGCTGTGCTCTGCTCCTCCATCGCCTCCCCAGTCCCACCTGAGGAGCAGTGATGGTGGTGGCCGTGCTGTCCCCAGCCCGGGAGCAGATCTGCACCAAACTTGCCAGGCTTTCTTCTGCCTTAGTGCCGAGGCTGCACTGGGGAGGGACGGAAGCGCAGCTCTCAGCTGGTGGCTGCGGTGTCGCGTCCTCCTTCTGGAGCCCACTCTGCTTCTGGTGCATCCCTTGTTTTGCTGTTGAGTGAAGCAGCTGTAATACGGGGCTGTAGCTCCCAAACCCCCTCCTTCCCAGGGGAGCGTGCCCCAGTCCCCCAGACGGCCCCGCGAGAGCAGGGCTGTTGTGCAGACCCCCCGGGGCTGTGTGCGGTTCTGCCAGCCTGCGGGGCCAGGCTGGTTTGGATCCGAGGGAGAAGCGCTTTGAGCAGAGGAGGGATCTGCTGACGATGCAGCCTTTTAGCGCGCGGGCTGGATGGCTTTGCCGTGTCCCTTTGCAAGGCCAGAGCTGCGTGGTGACCCCTCTCAAGGGTCTGGCTTCAGATGGGCGATGTTCCCTCCACCATCCCCAGGGATCCTACTAGTCGGGATTTACTTTGCTGCTGTTTGCTCGTGCATCTTTGCGCTCCCTGTGGGGGGACAGCGCTTGCACCCTGGGGAAGGTCCTGCGGGATCTGTCCCCACCTGCTCCAGGGATGTTTCCCTCCTGACGGCTGGGATACCTGTAACCAACTCCTCGTGTGGCTGTCAAAGGGTGTCTTTCTTGTGCTTCAACAATTTATTTACTCAATTTGTATTCTTCCTGGAACGCAGGGTCTTGTGACGAGGCACAGCGAATGCCCTGCACTGTAGGGCATCACAGGGAGGGTTGTGCCTGGATCCGAAGGAGTTTATCTGCCATCTCCACTCGTTTACTGTTGTGTTCATGTAACCGTAAATTAATGGTCACTGACCCAGTAACTCACGGAGTCTGTGCTCCTCAGCTGCCCGGTGCTCCTGGCGATGAGGGATGGTGCTGTGCTCCCTCTCTCATGCAGCAGGAGCAGAAGCACCGTCTGCGCGCTGTGTGTTTGGTGCTCAGTTGGTAGCGCCCGTACCTGGGGCTCCTGGGTTGGGTGTTCGCAGGACGGCTTCTTCCTGGACCAGGGATGCGGGGGATCCCTGCGAAAGGGTCCGGGGCTCTGCAGGCTTCTGTGCACCTGGCATTAGCAGTATTGACAATATTGAACGCTAGCAGGGTTTTACTAGATCATGACTGATGCATGTCGTTCGTGGTTTATAAACTAAATATAAGGAAAAATCATGGCAAACAGTTTAGGATTGGGGCCCATCAAATCGCTTTTTTCTTTGAGTTTTTTGTTTAAAATCACTGGAGTGCTGTGTTGTAGTCCCTGTGGGAAACTCATCTACAAGACCAGACCTGGCTTGTATTTTAATTTTTTATCTGCAAATACATTAAATGTGACAACTTCTGCGCCTGAAGCCACCAAACTGACTGCCCGGGCTCTGTCTTGTACCTTCTCTCTTACGGGTTCAAGTGATGTTGGCTACAAAAGACCCACCTCCAAAACTGGGTAGGAGTTGTAGCCAGAGCCTGCCAACATCTGTCTAGGTGTACCACCGGGGTGGTTTCCTCCGCGGTGGTTGCCTGCAGGCAGCCTGTGTGCTGATCCGCCAGGCTGGCTGAGGTGGGAGCTGGTGTGATGGTAGGAAGAGATGCATCTTCTGTTTCCGTAATAAACCGTGGTGATTTCCATACCCTGATGTTGGCCAGCCCTTCCCGACTCTGGCTGTGTCCCGGCTGGCCGACTGGCTCATCCAGCCCTGCAGAGAGGAGTTCTCACAGGCTGGCTGGGAAGCACAGGGCTACCGGGATGCAGGCGATGCTGCCGCTCTGCCCTGCGTGGGAAATCCCTCTCCCCACTCCGCAGCCTCCTGTAGGTCTCCATCTGCACCTGGGTTTCCTTGAGCTGCTCTGAGTTGCAATGGCTTCATCGCCTTGGCGCGGGTGGAGAGGCACAGAAGGCATGGGGAGACGTTCTGGCTTTCAGCAGGGTTTGGACCCTTACCAGCCTCTGGCCTTTGAGAGATCTCCCTCTTCCCCGGGCTCTGCAGGGCTGCCAGGCTTCTGGGCGCAGGGTGCATCGCACCAAGCACGCTCATGTGTGCTGTATGTTCGGTGCACGCTGCTGCCGGCCGAGCCACTCACCGTGGTGGGACGGGAAGGATGGGGCAGCGGTTTGGGTATTGCTCCTGGTGCAGAGATCCAAGCTCAGCTTCCGCTTCTCACGGACACTTCTCCTCTGCTCTTGGCAAATCGGTTCCTATGTTTCCTCACCCTGCACGATGTCTTTGTAGCCAGGGCCTTGGCAGCTGAAGGTGAGGCATGCAGTGGGCTGGTGTGACCGTGACAAGGGACTCTGCTCAGTTCTGCGTGAGGAAGCTCGAGCTGGTGGCAGCGCTGCCCCGTGCCGGGCACCGAGCAGCACCTTCCCCCTTGCGCTGCTGCCTGCAGAGAGATGCAGCTCCTTCCCTCTGCCCTTGCCCTGCTGCCTGTGCATGCAATGTCTTTGCATCTGCATCTGCGTTGTGAAACCGTTTCCTCTGGCCAGGCAGCATGTGCCGGCTCCCCAGCCTCACCACGCACCCACCTCGAGCTTGCCCGCGTTGCCAGGGCAGGCGGTGGTACGTGCTGGTGCCTGCGGGCGCTGGTGCTCTGCACGGGGCCGTGCAGCGCAGGCGTGCGGGAGCATGCTATGGCCTGGCCCCTCGCTGTCGCGGCAGCGGAGTTTCCGAAGCAGGAAGCGATGGTGCCTGAACTTGCCGCTGCTGCCTGCTCGGCGCTGCCTGCCCCGCCAGGCGAGCCTGGCTGTTGGAGGGCACCCAGGGCTCTGCGCGGGCAGCGTGGCCGTGGGGTGACTGGGATCTCATCCTTGGCCCTTCCTCCTCTCCTGCCTGCGGGTTTGTGAGGTCTTAGCACAGACCTCTGCCCACCAGGACTTAAGCCAGGTCTCAGCATAAACATGAGTCCAGCCGTCTGCCTCGGGAGGGACTTCAGAGCCGCTGGGAGCTCTGCTCTGCGCAGCCAGCAGCCGATGCATGGTGCGGTTTGCACAGAGAGGAGCGCGTGTTGCTCCCTGTGCACTTCAGGGTGGAAGGCAGGAGGCCAGAGACCCTGATTAATGGCGTTAGGGAAGTGGAATTGCAGATTCAGGAAGGAAAACTTGGAAACATGCCTTTCTGTCCAGAGCTGGGTGTCGGGGGCGAGGAGCTGGAAGAGGGAAAGGGAGGATGCCGGTGCCCGGAGCCAGGTGCCCGTGGCGCAGCCTCTGCCTGGGGACGCGGGGCCACTCGCAGCGGAGACACAACCTGCCCGGCCGTGCGTTGGTGCAGGACGCGCAGGCGTTCGGTGTGTAAAATAGCGCGTGGACGTGCTGCAGCTCAGCCTCGTTAGGCAGGTGAAAGCTCATGATTAAGCCTAGCTGTAAGTAGAGCGGGGACAATTAAAGGAGCAAGTGTCCCACAAACGCGTCGGGCTGCAGAGGTGAGTCGCAGACTCATGTGAGGTGATGCTTAATTATTCACCACCTCTCATCTCCCATTTCAATGCCTCCTGCAAACCGCCTGGGTGGGGCCCACACCCTCCTTAATTGGGGTGGCTTGTTCATTTATTATTTTTTAAAAGGACGTTGCTGCATTTAGGCTGGGAGGACAGAGATGATGGTGCCTGGTGCAGGCATGGGGCTGCCCAGCGTGGTCATGCCTGTACCCTTCACCCCCTTTCTTTCTCCCGTAGGTGCCAAAGGGCGGCAGCGTCCCACCGGCCACGGAGATCGCAAAGCCTCCGGTGGTGCCCCAGGCCCAGGAGAGGAAGCCCCAGGTGGCCTACAAAACCGAGATTATCGGGGGGGTGGTGGTCCACACACCCATCTCCATCAACCAGGTGAGCTGGCAGGCTCTGTGCACCGTCCCAGATCCTGGGGGTAAAATCCCTGCAACATCAGCTTTTGTCTCTCTGTTCCCTGTGTTTTAAGAGGAGCTCCTAATGGGGATAAGCAGAAAAGGTGGCAGCTTTCTTCATGCGTAGCTGGGCGAGGGCATTCCCACCACACCCTGCTTTGATGTTCCCACACCTCGCTGCCGGGGGCCCTTCGGTGCTTGAGCCGGGCTTTGAGGGGCCCCTGCCCACTGGGTTTTGCATCTGCTCCGGCTGCTGTCGTTGCCCTGCCAGCAAGGGTGTGCTGCCTTCCGAGTCAAGCGGAGCAAGGGTGGCTGGGTCTGCAAATCACTTGTTGCAAATGATTTCTGCTTTAGGAAGGGAAGGCACAGGGAAAGTGGGTGTCTGGGCGTTGTTATTCCTTTAGCATCCTGCTGTGCCCCACCAGTATTGAGCCGCGCAGTCGGTGGAGAAATACTGTTAATACACAGCAGCCATGGGCTGTGTTGTTCTCCAACGCCACGTCGGAGCAGCAGAGCTTGCGGACATGGGTCCCCCGGCGTGGCACTGGGCTGGGGCGTGGGGTCCGGGGGAGCTCCGGGGGTCTGGGAGAGGTCCAGCCATGGGGCTGGAGGCAGTTGCTGGTTTGGGCTGTTGGGAAGGCTGGTTTGCACTTTCTGGAAGCCAGCTCTGTGCCTGCAAACTCTTCCCACTCAGGGGTGTATAAATAGCTGCACTTAGCACCCTGTAGCACCTCTTCTTTGTCTTGCTCTGAAGTGTGATGAGATGAGGGGGCGTGAGGAGGAGGCTACGAATCTGCTTGGCTTCCTGGCCATCCCGCACCATCCACCCACCCGTCCTGGGTCCAAATCCCCCATCGAGGTGCCCAAGGCAGAGGGACCCTGTGTTGCTGCCCCCATCAAAGCAGCCAAAGGGACTGACCCTTCTGGGAGGCGGTGGCTGGCACCGCGTGCCGTGGCTCTGCACCCCCTTCCCTCGGCACGTGGCCGGGTGCGCACGTGGCCGTCGGTGTCTCCCACCTTTCGGCGCTCATCCGGCTCTGGGTCTCACTTCAGCTCTTATCAGTGGCAGCACTAAAAATAGAGCAGAAAATTAGATCATTGCAGTGTTTTTCACTGGCAGGCACTTTTAACGCTTCCCTGGCCGCAGGGTTTGTTGGGGAGCGGGGTGTGGAGATGTGTGGGGTGCAGAGGTGTGTGGGGTCAGGGCTGCCCCCGGGGTTGGGCTGGCAGCTGTCCCGTCCTGGTGCCACCGCTGGACCCTCAGCCCCGTGCATGGGGTGGGGAAGGGCAGGGAAGGCTGGGCCTCCCCCCTGCTTCCCTGTGTGCCGTGCAGCCGGGGCAGCCTGGCTGCCTGCTTACAAACAAGGGCAGCAGCCAGCCCTGTGACTTTTCTTTTTTGTTTCAGTGAGTTAAAGCTGCTCTTTCCTTTTGACTCTTGAGTCTGCCTCCCTCTCCTCCCCTGCCACCGCTTCCCGAGAGCTGTGAGCTACATCCCCAGCCCTCTCCCAACTTCTTTCTTTCACAGAGGGTTTTTTCAGAGGTGGTGCATCAGCTGCTGCATCAGCTGCTGGACTATTTTCCGTGCTCTTGCTGCTTGCCCCGTGTGAAATGGCTATTCCTCCACTGCAGCTTCCTGGGCGCGTCTGTGGTTTCCTGGCTCTGCCCTGGCTGGCAGAGCCCGCAGCGGCTCTGGGACCACAGGGGGAGCCCCGTGCTCTAGCTGCACCCCCAGACCAGCCAGTGGCATCGCCCCGGCTCCTGGGTGTAACGCTCCCTACTGCAGCAGCGTCCCCCATCTCTGGTTTTGGACACGTACGTCTGTAACGCTCGGCAGAGCTGGTGCAGCCCAGGCGAGGGGAGCGGGCGGTTCCCCCTTCCCAGCCGGGCTGGAGCTCTGCTCCGCCGCTCTCCGGAGGTGCCAGGCAGCAGTTTGGGGCCAGCCAAATGGCTGCTTGTCTCTGTCCTGGAGAAACCAAAGCAGCCTCTCGAAGGTGCTGGAAGGAGCAGCACGGGCAGGTCGCTGGTTAACCGCACGGGCAGTCACACCGGCGCGGGTGCCATATAAGGCTGGTGGCGGTGAGAACCACCCCGGCTGCCATGGCAATTCTCAAACCTCAGCGTGGAGCTGGAGGAAGGGGTTGGAGGGACGGGGGAAGGAGATGAGCGCAGATGTTTCATCTCAACCACCCTCTGCGCTGCCGAGGGGGAAGGGAGGGCGCTCCTGGGGGACGGGGCGGCGCGGGGGAGAGAGGGGTGATGCTGGCAGCGGTACAGGGTCCGGCCCTTGGGATGCACTGGGAAGCGCTGGGGGTGAGCCGGCGGTGGATGCTGGATGCGCAGCCACGTGCAGTCTGCCCGTGCTCATAGCAGCAAGCGTTGTGCTTGGGGAGAGACAGCTCAGGCCAGGGGAGGTGCAAGTTTTCTACCTGAACTCTGAACATCACCGTTTCTTTTGGGAGAATTTGGCTATGAAAATGTGGAGCAGAGACTACGGCTTTCCCAAGCAGTTTGTTCCCATGACATATTGCCTTCTCCAGTTGGAAGGCATCCCTGCTTTCTAACTTGGGTTTGTCTGGCTCTAGCTTCAAGCCAGTGGTTTTTGTTCTGCCTCCCTCTGCCAGATGAAAGAGCTCCTCGTACCTTGCGTTTCCCCCCAGGAAGGTCTGTGGTGCGGTCAAGTCATCTCTCGGTGCTTGATAAGCCAGGCAGATGAGGTCTTTTAACTCCCCCACTGCAAGGGATTTTCTTCAGCCCTCAAATTGCTTCTGTGGCTTTTCTGTAGCCTTTCCAATGTCTTAATGTTGTTTTTAAACATGTGGGTGCCAAAAGAGTGAATACTACTCAGGCAGCAGTCTGAAAAGCTGCATGCAACGAGATAAAATCAGCTCTCTACTCTGGTTCGTTCCCCTGCTCGTGTCCAGGCATTGCAATTAGCCCTTGGCATGCAGCGCTGCGCTCAGGGCTTGCTTCGGGTTGCTTTTCCCTCCAGCTCAGGTGTCCTGCCTTCTAGCAGGGAATTCCCTTCCCTGCTCTCTCTCTGCTCCCCCATAACTCTGTGCTCTCCGGTTGCAGAACGGGGGGGACGGAGGGGAGGGCAGTGACGTGGCTGCCCACCCGCTGCTGCGGCGCTCGCAGAGCTACATCCCCACCTCGGCTGCGAAGCCGCCCGCAGGGCCCCCCATCCTCAAGAGCGGCTACTGCGTGAAGCAGGGGAACGTGGTGAGTGCCGGGGTCCCCTGTGGGGTGGCTCAGCCGGGCGGGTGGCGTTGGGCTGGCTGCTCCCCCGTGGGTCGGGCATGCTCCAGGGATGCTCTGGATGCCAGATCGCAACAGCGTGGGGAGAGCGCTGAAGCCCAGCACCAAGTGGTTTCCTCCTCTCTGTTCCAGAGGAAGAGCTGGAAGCGCCGGTACTTCGTTCTGGATGAATTTTCCATCAGTTACTACAAGTGTGAGCAGGTGAGCAGCCCCTGCCTGGGCCCGGCTGCTCCCAAGCAGAGGTCTGGGGCTGCTGCGCTCCCGTGCCGGCACGGGGGGCTCCGTGGAGGCACATCCCAATGCAGCCAGCCAAGCCCATCATCATCCCCTCTCGTCTCCACAGGACAAGGAGCCCTTGCGTTCGATTCTCCTGAAGGATGTCTGCAAGACCCACGAGTGCCTGGTCAAGTCTGGGTAATGCTTCCGTCCGTGTATCCCTGGACCGCAGCTCCTGCCATAGCCCCAGGTTGTGCTGGGGCCAGAGCAGCTAACGGGAGCTCCGGCTGCTCCGGCTGCTGGTGGGAAGCAGCTCCCCGAGGAGCTGAACCGGAGGAGGGCAGGAAGGAAACGCGGCTCCCTCCTTTGGGGAGCCCAGAGGGCCCCGAACAGCGGCTGCTGCTGCGAGCCGGGGTCAGGCTGTGCTGTGCTGCCGCTCGCTTTTCTTTTACAACCCTGTGACCCAAACATTGCCTCTTTGTTTTGCTTTTAAGAAATTTCTTCCCCTTCAGCTCCATGAGCAGGTCAGGGAAATGTGTCTGGATGCAGGATATTGTCTGTGCTCTGTTCTTCTGGTGCTGATAGCCATCTCTGTTGGGCAGGCATCCTCCTACAGCTCTCTTATCTCCATAGATTAAGGCGTATGGGGCCCTGCACAGTAAATAGCATCCTATGACAGGAGAACAAAGGTGTTCCTAAAGCTGCCGAAAGCCGTATATAGGTGTTTTCCTTAAACTAGCGCAGGTGGCTACACAGCGTCTTGGGAAAAATTTATTGCAGCAAATGCTGATAAAATCAAAGTAACTTGAAGACTTGCAATGGAAAATGAACTAAGAAAACAAACCTCTTTAGCTACAGTAAAATATATTTTATTAATGTATTTTTGAATTTTTAATAAGTAATAGAAAGTTCACATTTAAAATGAACTGTAAATTAGGTGGATTATGGGTCTGGGGAGGGGCGGGGGTTTGCCTGCAGACAGCAGAAGCTAGAGTGTGTGTGTAGCTGAAGGTGTCTGGGGAGCTGGAGTCTTCTCAAAATGCCGATGAGATCCAAGGTTTGCCTCCAATATGTTCTTCCCCAGTGCACTCTAGAGATATGAGGGTAAATACAGATGATTTTTTTTTTTCCCCCATCCACGATGACTTCTGGGTAGTGACCGTCTCTCTCTCTCTGTTTCTAGTGACCTCCTGATGCGGGACAACCTCTTTGAAATCATAACGAGCTCCAGAACCTTCTACATCCAGGTGAGGCAGCTGGGGTTGGTTTGCTTTTCTGCGCAGTAGGGTCAGCTCCGACATCTCACGCAAGCCACGCTCCTGCAAACACAAGCAGATGAGTTGGTAACAGCTTCGCCCGGTGTCGGGGCATGGGCAGCGAGGAAGAACTTCCAGGCAGTTTCACTTCTCCCCTTGGGCTTATTTATAATAGCGGCTATTCGTGTGAGCAGGAAAAAGCAGAGGCAAAAGCACAGGGCGATCCGACGAGCATCCCGAGTGCGCGGGGCTGTGTCTGCGCCTCCCCTGTTCTGCGGACTTGGCCAGCCCCTCTCTGCTGTGGCAGGGGTATTACGTCGGTCTCCCCGTTGCTGGCTGAGCCGGGCAGGGGGAGGCAGCAGATGGGGGATGCTGTGCACGGTTCCCTTGGCATTTGCAAAACCCCTTGGCGCTTGCCAGTCCCCAAAGAGCAGCCATCGCGCCGTGCCGTGCCAGGCAGCGGATGCACATCCCCACGTGCACGGGCAAAAGCCCCAAACCCTGCTGCCCAGAGAGCGCAGCCCCGGGCGGGCTTGTGGCAGGATGCAGACCCCGAGCCTCTGCCAGCACAGGGGCAGCGTTGGTAACACCCTGACTTTTTTTTTTTTTTTCCCCCCTTAAATGCTTTATCTATTCCTGCTATAAAAATGCTACAATGTGGAGAGTGGCTCCCCTTCTGTGGGGGAAGATGGGGTGGCGGCATGGTGATTTTTGAGCAAGGATAAATTAGTAGCAAATATACTGGGAACCATGGAAGTCTGTCCGTCTGCATGTTCACGCTTTGCTGTGGCAGGGATCAGCTCTGGCTGCACCGGGGGCTTGCAGGAGGCAAAGTCTCATTGGGGCTGGTGTGTTTTGTAGGCAGACAGCCCCGAGGACATGCACAGCTGGATCCGAGTAATCACGGGGGCAGTCCAGGCCCTGAAAACCCGCCCGAGGGTAGGTCATGTCCTTTCTGCTTCATATTTAGTGTCAAATGAAGATCATGCCAACGTGCAAGATACTTATTTAGTGGCTTGTGTAAGCGCTGGGTTAGCCCGTTTCCAGGATGAGGTCCCTGCCCTCTCTGGGTTTGTTTGCCAGTCACTGGAAAAGTTTCCTTGAAAAAAATTGAAAAGTGAGATTCAGTCATCGAACTGGACCTGCGTGAACCCCGCTCTGCTCCAAGGCATGAGCGAGAGCCTGACTGGTGGCAAAGGGCCATTTAATTCAGACTTTCCCTTTGCTCAGGGTTTTCTCCCCTTTCTGCAGGGCGTATAAAGGGCCTGGTCCTGGTCTCCAGGGCTTTGCAAATTGCTCACAGCAGTTGCACACACAAAAACCCAACCCCAGCCAGAGCTCACTCTGTGTCTGTCCTTGCAGGAAATGTCCTTCATGAGATCCACCTCCATGGTCAAGCCCGGGGGCTCCGCAGCCCTCTCCCATCAGAGGCAGGCGGTGGAGGAGAGGAGAGCGCTGTGCAAAGCCCCCTCCACCTCCTCCTGGCAGCCCTGGACGCCGGTGCCGCAGGCAGAGGGGAAGCAGCCGGCGCTGGAGGAGGCACCCGCGCTGCTGAGAGACTCGGTGTTCCTGCCGGCCTTCACGGAGCGCGATGCCGGAGCCACGCTGGGCAAGCGCGTGCGGCACCAGTCGGAGCCGCAGCATCTCAAGGAGAAGCCGTTCGCCTTTGACCTGGACGATGAAAGTATCCGGACCTCCGACGTCTGACCGGGCGCCGAGCCACCCCCCGGCTCTGTGCGCTGCCTCCCCGGCTGCCGGGGGTCCCCACGGGGTGGTTTGGGGCACGTGGCCGCGCCGGGCCCAGGACAGCTGGTCTCCATGCGTCTGCTCAGCGCCTCGGACTGAGCTCACCCCGTCATCTTGGCAGGGGTGAAGTGCCCCTTCCCTCCACCACTGCTCTTCCCTGCGATACAGGATCTGGCTGGACCCCTGTCCCGGCACCCCGCTCTGCCGGGGAGCGGGGTCCCTGCCTGCTCCCGCCTGGGCTTTGCCCTGGGTGCAGCCCAGGTGGCTCCACGTTTTGGAAGCCGCCTCCGGGCAGGGCGGCCTGCGGGCACCTCGTGCTGCCGTCGCTGCATGGGAAGCACTGGTCCCCAGCACGGCCTGGTGCAGGGGCGTCCTCTTCTGCAACCACATAATTTCCCCCCAAAACCAAGCCTTTAGGAAGTGGCAGGAGGTCTCAGAGGCATGAAGGGAAGTGTGGCCTTTCTTGTGTTTGGAAAAACATTTTTCTCCCTTTTCGTGCTGCTCAGCCTTCCCTGGGCAGAGCCAGGGAGATGCCAGCCCGCAGCTGCCTGCACAAGGAACATGCTGCAACTTCCCCTTTTGATGACTTTTTCCCTAGGAGATCGGCTCTTTATGCTGCCTGACTATCCTGACAAATGCATTGGCTTTTAATTATGTCCGTGGCCACTTGTTAAACCCCAGCGCTGGCAGGCTCCCTGCTCAGCCCGTCCGAAAGGCTTATTGAGCGTGAGCCTGGGCAGGCAGCCAGTGCAACAGTGGCTCCTGGGGACGGGAGGATCCTCAGGTACGGTGTCGGTTTTGCACGGCGTACATCTGGGCACCAGAAAGCCATGCCCTGGTGGTGAAGTGCTTTTAGCAAAAAGCAACAAAAACCGAGCGTGTAAATGAAACTGGGAAGACTTGTCCAACCAACTCGCCGCTGCCTGCCTTGAAATGAAAATGAGAAGTTTTTAGAGCAACATGAACTCGTCATTTCCATAACCAAATCAGCTGCTGTAGGAGGTGTGATAAATAGCATGTAGAAAATTCAGGTATTCCCTAGGCAGCGAGATTGTCTGGTATCTTCACCCCGAGATGCGTGTGTAATCCTTGGTACCGAGCGAGGACACAGCTCTCCATCCTTGCTTGCTGTCAGCAGCAGGTTATGTTGGTGTGATTTTGAGAGCTGCATCAAGCCCATCCAGGCGTAGGTGCTGCTTCGCCCTTCGTTTGAGGGCTCTCGTTCAGGCCTGACTTACCCAGACCCACGGTGGCAGAGTGAGGAGCGTTGGCTGGGGCGGTGTCCGTGCACCATGGAAAGCAGCACACATTTGGGTAGGAAAGCTTTAGTCCAGAATTGCATTAACCCGAAACAAGCAAGTGAAGGCATCCCTTGCATTAAGCTGCTGTGGTCTGCGGGCGTCCGCAGGTGCAGTGCCCCGTGCGTGCCCTGCGGGCAGGAGGCAGCAGCAGCAGCAGTGCCCTGGCCGGGCGCCGGAGCTCTGGGCAAGGCTGCAGGCAGGGCCGGGGGCTGCGCGGGGCCCTGCTGACGGGCACGTGCGATCTTTCAAATGCGCTTGCCTTGGCCCAGCTGCACTGCCGTGTCCCATGTCGGACTCTTTGGCTCTTTGCCATCTCAGATATGTGCCAGCTGATAAATCTGGGTGGCCAGTGTGGGAATTGCGTTGCAAGCTTAGCAGCGCACGGAGTGATCTGGAGTTAACAAGGCTTCCCTTTACTGTGGAATAGTTACCTGTTCTTTTTTTTTTTTCCTTTCTTTTTTTTGTGTCACTAGATGTTCTCTGCTCTGCAAAATCAGCTCAGTGTGCTCCCCATGAGCAAAAAATCTGGTTTGTCCCTGCCCTTTCCAGGACCCCAGCTGTTTGGCAGCTGTGCTTCAGCCTGGCTCAGGCTCAGCCCCAGCCTGGGATCGAGCGGAGCTTTATCAGTTGAGCTCCGAGGCGTTGATTAACCCGATATGTCTCAAGATTAAAATTGCATCTTCCTGCATCCATCCCATTCTGGGTCGGCAGGGCTGCTCCTCCGGCCGTGCTCCGCTGGAGCCCGGGGCAGGCGCAGCTGAAGGTGCCTTGGTGCAGCCTTGGAGGGGTGGTGACGGGGCCTCCCTAACTCGGGGGTAAGAGTGGCTCAAAGGGGGGTTGTGTGGAGATGCTGGAGAACACTGAAACTATGAAAACAAGTGGGAATCGATGCAAATGGTACAGGGCAAGTGTTAATATTTGTTATTTAATTGTAGAAACCTAGATCATGGTGTTCCTTTTTGCTTTATTTGCACTAGTGTTGGAATTTTTTTTTTTTGGCTGACTTGCTGTTTGGCTCATAACATGGTGTTTCAAAAATGTTTTAATAGTTTGGTAAGCCTATCAATCATAGAGTCACAGCATTTGGTGATAGCGCTCTGACCTCGTTTCTGGAAAACATCAAATGCGGAGGGACGATGGTTACTTTGTGCAAGGCTTCAAAACCATGGAGTACCAAGGTTTTTTGTTGCTTGATAATTGCAAAGTTTCCTCGGGCCTGGGATGGTAAAGCAGAAGCTTGTTGCACAATTAGGGTTAATTATCCAGGAGGACAAAATACCAGTGGCTCCAGCGCTCTTGCGATATTCCTGTTTCTCATTCCCACTCTCCCTGCATCCCCAGGCCAGCATAAAGGCTGAATGTGAGAGTGCAACGAGTGTGTTCAAAGTTGAGCCGGGCTCCAGACCCATCCGTGGTGCAGGTGGTGTGGCAGGGAGGAATTTCTCTCCCATCCCCAAGGACCAGGCAGATGCGGCCGGACCTCGATGGAGCTTTGCAGCATTGTTTTAAAGCAAACTGGTGTCCCCTCACCTCTGCGTTTGCCTCCCGGCACTCCTGCATGGGGACGAACGCATCCCCTTGTAGCTGCTCCCTTTTGAAAGTGAAGCGTGTGCTGTGAGTTTCCCCGCTTTCCTAGGGATATGCGTGCAGGTTCAAGGAATCTTCTGCGGAAAGAGTGGTCTGAGAGATGGGTGTGCTCTTTTCTATGAAAACTTCGAAGCGGTTTCAGCCGTTTCTGCGAGTGCTGGCTGTGGATTTCAAGTGCTCTTAGGGCCGGGGTGCCTCCCGTGGGCGATGCTCCGTGACTCCCGTGGTGTCAGTTACCCGCCTCCCACCCCTCGCCTGTAAATGCTGGCTGCAGGAGATGGAACGCCCTTTTTTCCCTTGTGTTTTTAAATAAAGAAGGAAATCCCAGTCGCTTTTCCAGGCTGTCTGTTTGCATTGTGTATTTTGGGTAATGATTGCTGGAGGGGGTTGAACGCCATCCCTGCCGGGGTGGGGGGACAGGGTGCAGCAGCTGGGGGGACCAGGGGGGCCACAGGTGGGTGCTCCCATGTGCAAGGGGAGCCGTGGCCATGTGCTGGGGGAGCTTTACAGATGCTGCACGGAGCCGCCGAAGCCCTGCCTGGTGTCTCTTGTGCTGTGCTTACGGCTGGAGCCCCTTGGAGGCCCCTGCTGCGGAGCTGCAGCCAGCTGGGCTGCCTGCCCCACGGTGCCCCATGGCACCCCATGCCCCATGGCACCCTGCCGGACACCCTGGCCCCCCAGCCAGCTTCAGCGGGGAAAAGCACCGAGGGGAGGGCGAAGGGCCATTGTGGCCTCTGCTTTGAAAAAGTTGTTGATCTTGTTTGTCACTGCTAGAAAATGAGGCTACAAGAAGCATCCCTTGCTCCCAGGGCATGTGTTTGGTAAGGAATGTGACAGATTGGAGCAGAAACCGTCCGTCTCCAGGTGATGTGCATCCTCCCAGCCTGAGGTGCAAGTTTAATTTTATTGCTGATGTTAAGACAGCTCCAGCTATTGCTCATCTTGAGCCCTTCCACGGGTAAGCGTGTCCCAATAAAACTCTTGGTTTAAACACTTTGTTACTTTTTTCTTTTTTTTTTTTTTTTTTTTTTTTTTGCTTTCAACGTCACACTTTCCAGTGAGAAGTGGCTGAGCACACTTCTTGTGGACATCTCTGAAGCGGGCGCAGGCGCTGCTGCCCTGCACACAGGTTGGGTCTGGCTGTGAGCAGGGGTGAGTGCACGGGGGTGGCAGGGAAGTCACAACTATCTTTGCCTTTCTGAATACATGGGCAGGAGGAAAGCTGTCGGACCGATACCCCTGGTATTCCTCAGCGTAGTCCATGACAGCCTCGTACACGGAAGGAATTTGAGGTCCTGCTGTTAGCTGGCAGCTGCTGGGCTGAGGACATGGAGAGATGTTAATGATGACAGGTCTTGCACATGAGAATTTTTTTTTTTTCCTTCCCATTCTGGCTCGCTGCATAATTTTTTCCCCACTGTGGGCTTTTCAGCCCCGTTGTTCCACTTGTCCGAAGAATGTGGTAGTTTCATGATGAAGCCTCCCATCACCCCAGTGCCCTGAGACCTATTCAAAGCTGCCAAATTCAGATTATTTGTGACCTAAATGGGATATAAACCCCATTCCCCAGAGAGGAGGAGTTGTTGCAATAAACCACAAACCGAAACTGGAACAGGCAGAATTCCCGGCCAAGCTGAACCCCATTGCAGCTCCACTGGAGGCAGAAGTAGAAGTAACGCAGGCAGACATTCGCTAAATAGAAATGGCTGGAGGGTCCTCGGTTTGCAGAACTGTGTGAGAATGGAGAGTGTACGTTTGCTGTATTTTACGTCAAATGTGACTGGACTTTTGCATATACAGATTTTATGTCTGGTTCTGGCTGTGACTTTCTGCAGCTTCCTTTTCCCGTTTTTATTCAGCTCGGTAAGTTTTCAGACTGCATCTGGTGGGGCTTCCTCTTTTGGGTGCGTGGCTGCTTGAAGCTCCCACTCATTTCGGTACCACACGTGCCCTGTGCCATGGGCTGGAGCCAGAGGGGTGACTGGCACGCGGACGGGAGCTACCCCTTGGCAGCCCTGGCCACTTCCCAGCTCTCCGACAGCTCCCGTCCATTCCCTGCAGCGCTGGGTGCAAATGAGCCCTCTGTCGCTAATGAGGCAAAGCTGGTATTTAACAGTTTTGTAAAAGACAAATGGTTGCCACTGAATGGTCATGGGTTTTAAAGAATACAACTGTCTGGCAGTGGGGAAAGGGAATTGAAGCTACTGCCACGGCAGCATGATGGGAATATGTTTTGAAAAGCACATGTACTGTGAAGGGCGGGGGACAGGAGAAGAAACAGGTAATTTTAAAATAACACATGCGCTACTTTGGAGTGGTTGCAGTGTCCTGCAGATGATGTTTCTAGAATATGAGCATGGTAAGGAGAGTTACATCAACGGACACAAGTGCTTCTTTTGAGAGGCCTGAACAGTAACTTTATTTGCTGCACTGTGGCTTTCCCCACCCGCAAGAATGGGAAGTAATGTTCTCCAAAGGGTGCAGTTTCCACTAAATCTAACCCAGCTTCCCCTGCAGCCAGTGAACATGGTTTTAAACAAATAATGTAGAATTAGAGCTCATCACTTTGCCACAGTCTCTATAACTTTGTGTTAGGTTACTCAACTGTACAAGTTTGCAAAGTCTAGTAACACAAAACCACACGCTGGTGGCCTGCATCTGTGTGTGGCTGTATGTACCTACCAATACTGAAAGTACGTGGAGTCAGCTCCTTCCAGACTTTATTAAGATTTGTTTGGCCACCTGCATTTGCAAGGTCCGATTTCTTAAACTGTTACCACTTGAAGGGGGGGGTGTCCAGATTGTTTTAAACAAGCAAAATATATACTGAACAATTTTGCGTCCAAGGTTTGTACAGAGGAATTAACAAGAATAATCGTTCTGCACGCTGAGTTACAGCTTTGTAAATCCATGCTTGTGCAAGGCAGAAGCCTGTTCTGGTGCTGCGGAACAAGCAGAGCGCGTCTCGTGTCCTGCAGAGACGCTGTTAGCTTCTTTTGGGGTCAGCTCTCGGGAGCGGCCTTTGCTCCTCTCAGTACACGGTGCACCAGTTGCTGCCGTCGCTGGGCATCAGCCCGCCGGTGATGAGGAGAATCAGATCAACAAACCACCAGATCCCCAGTCCTCCCAGAGTCAGCAGTTTCCCCACGGCGGTCCCTGTATGGCCCAGGCAGAACCGATCCACTCCGAAGCAACCCAGGAAAAACGAGTAGAGCAGAGTAGTTATAAAATAATGTCCAGTGTACCTGCAATGGAAGCGTCGGGAGGCGCGTCAGGCGGGGGCCGCCCCGCGGGTAAGCTCTCCCCGCCGGCCTCGCCCCGTTTCTTACG
>VYZW01037843.1:0-48421 GCA_013401315.1 Balaeniceps rex
CCCACCCAAAGCATTCCATGATTCTATGATTCTATGATTGAGACCTCCAGCCTCTCTCACCAGGGGCAGATCAGGAATGATCGTAGTGTCTGGTCTGAGATGTGCCAACCAGCAAAGCTCCCCCCACTTCTTCAGTGCTGTCCTGACCACGGGGGCCATCACCCATCACAGCGTCTCCTTTATTCCACCTGCACACGTCTGCGCCTGGAAGGTTTGGGAAGTGAGAAACCTCGACCCAGGATCAGCTCCTTGAACCCCTTGAGAGTAAGCGGAGGTCTTGCTGGAGAGCAACATGGGGACGTGGGATTTTGCAGGGGAAGAAGGAATATTTGGGGATTGTCTTTTTTTGAAGCAGCTGGCTCGCAGCAAAAATCTGTGTCTGGCTGAACATTTTCCATCAAAACTGGCTTTGGGGTGCGTGCACTTTTCTCAATGGAAAAAGAATTTGTTGCCAGCGGTGTTGGAAGTTCACGGTCCCTCCGGAGCACATCGAGCTCTTATTGCTTGACTCCTCTTTGGGTCTGAGTGAGAAATAAGGCAGCAAGGAGCACTCATTTTTTTAATGCACTTTATTTGGCAGCCAAGCAGTTAACAAAGCATAAAATGCTGTAAAAGAGGGCAATGCCCTGCTTGCGAAACACCGCCACGTGCACGGCATCCCCTTGCTGATAAGGCCGCAGATACCCGCTCAGTCTTTGTCAGGTGAAACCCGGGAGGTTGTTTTAAATGGGATTTTTTTTTTTTGCATTTTATCTTTTTGCATTTAACGGCGTGCGGGTCCGGCTCAGTTGCTAAGCAACATCCCCACTGGGCCCTGGGTTTCCTTCCTCTTACAAATGGGAAACAACAACAACAAAAATCCCTCCCTGTTCACCGAGATGAGGTAAAGTCCTACGATTTAGCGATCTTAATTGCATCCTCCCCTCGAAGGGCTTGGTCCTGCTGGGAAGGGAATAAGATAGGTAACTCCCATCACGACGAGCAGGGCTTCAAGTGGTGAAAGGAGAATATACCTCTGGTGGGGAAAGCACCGTAAAGGTACACGGAAATAGCACAAACAGCCCTGCCACGAGTAGAAATCAGCATGGACACCCACGCGCACCTGCCCGGCGAGAAGCAGCCCGTTATAATTAGCGCGTAACAGCGCGGTAGATTTGGCTTGGCTTGGCTTGAATAGACTTTTAGAACCTCTCCCGCACGCTGCAGGGCACCAGGGAGGCTTTCTGGGGTGCTTGAAAGCTGCGTTTTCGCACCTCGGCATTGAAGGAGGGGTTCTGCGTTATACTCGCCGCTCCGTTTCTTGGAGACGTGTTCGGTTTTGCAAAATCCCTGCACCATATTTCAGCTGGTTTGCTGCTCATACAATCTTCACACCGATCCAACAGAGTTTGCTTGCTCAGGTTTTGGTTTGTTTTTTTTTTTTAAGTAAAAATTATAACCGTGAGCAAAAAAAACTCCAAGTATTTGTGTTATCATATAATGTTTCTACTGATAAAGATAGCGGAGTTGCAGAAGCTCGGGACGATCTTCCCACGCCTTTAGCTGTCGGATGCGTTTCTAAAGGGGCTCTTTGTTATGAGGAGCCTCTGTTCCACTGCAGTCACCTCCAAAGCCTTTTGAAGCGCTGGAGATCTGCGGCTCCCGTTGTCTTCAAGCCAAGGAGTGACTTTTCCCCCCTCTACAGCTCCAGGGCAGACCTCTCCAGGCAGACAAGCACCCCTTCAAGCACCCAAAATTGGAAGCTGGAGGCACCAGATGCTTTTATTACCTTGCACCTAACAGTGCAAATGTTGGAAGAGGAAAGCACCGGTGTAGAAATATCAGATATGTCTGTATTACTTTGGAAAGCTTCCTGGCTAATTAGCGGGACTCAAGGCCAATTAGGCTGAAATGAATGAAGGGCTCCTAGATCTTTCCTTTCCGTGTGGATGGAGCACCCCGCGCGGCACTGCCACCCTGCTTTGCGTTCGGCTTTTGGCCTTTTTTTCCCCTAAAGGAGCAGTTTTGTGAAGCAGACAGCAGCTTGAGGAGCTTGCAGGGAGTTGAGGGCGACGTGCGGGGCAGGTCGCACATCCCGCGGTGCCACACAAATGCAATTTGCACCCCCTCATCACACCAGCCCCGCGGGTGCAAGGCGAGCGGGAGGGAGAAGGGAAGGCGCACGCTTTTAACTGGGCGATTTCAAAAGAAAGCGATTTGCACGCCTGATCACAGCCTTGTCACGGTGTCTGCTCAGCGGTAAACACACATACGCGCGCTGTGATCTCGCTGCCTCGCTGCCAAGAAAACAGCCCCGCAAAAAAAGGAGCGAAGGTGAAAAGTGGGGAGCGAGGATTTGTTTGTGTTATCCTGCGTACGGCCGGCAGAAGATAAAGCCTTTCAGGATTGCCTTTGATGAAGCTGTTTGCTCAGGAAAACATGATGAATTACAAACTCAGCTGAGAATATTAACTTGTCGCAGGCAGCAGCGCTGGGGCTGCAGACCCGTGCCTGCTCCAATGGCCGGGGGTGGTTCGCAGGCAGCCGGCCGGCTCCGTGCTCTCCCAGCAAAGCCGCCTGCATCCCACCAGTGGGACTGCTGTCCCCAGGCTGCCCCCGGGGAAGCGGGAAAGGCTCCCGTGCTGCTCCCAGTCCCCCTAAATGCTCCCGGTCAGGGAAGTTTGAAGGAACGTGCTGATGTCCATCCAGCTGGAGACAGCGCCTGCACTGTGCTCAGCTTGCAAAATGAGCTTACACGATGTTAAACTTTATGTTTCCCCAAACTGGGCCATTTAACACCCCAATTAGTTACCACATATTATTCTTATTAAGATTATAAGCCGTGATTATTCCTATGGCAGCCAGGCAGCCTGTCGCGCGAGGTGCTGTGCGGAGCCCAAGCAGGTAACGCTGCTCTTCCCACCGTCTTCACGTGCATTAATTATTTCTTTGGGTTTTATAACCCACTTGTAGGGTTAGGCTAATAGACGGAAAACAACTCCAGATTGTCTAAAAGTTGCAGATATCATTAGGTAATGAATAGTCATCATTTCTTTCAATGATTTTAATTCATTTTACTTAGTGGCATTTTCAATAACCGTGCCGCGCGCACACTCCCGGCTCCTCCCCATCGCTTGGGATTTTTGCCAGTGGCTTCATTACTCTCAGGTTCCTTTCAGCCTGTCTGCCTCAGGAGCGACGACGCTATCAAAATAAGGACGTGGAGCTGCCATCTGTACGGCAGGAAGCTGCTAGCAGCTCGTCATTTAACAACATACATGGGCTGCAGACCCAGAGCCAAGGTTGGCAGGTTCCCCCACATCCCAGGAATGCAAGCAGGGCAAATTTAGCCACGGTTAGGCTCTTGTAAAACAAGCTTTTATGGAACTTCAGAAAAATAAATGTTTTCATAAAATGTAAGCACAATAAAAAAAAAAATGTGGGGTTGGTTTTGTTTTTTTTTTTTTCCCTAAGCAAAGGTTTTCCTGCCTGTCTTGCAGCTGAGATATTGCAATTTTATGCTAGTGCATGCGGCCAGAGAACGATGCTGAATAGGAACAGATGGGCAATGTATGCAAATCGCTCCAATGAAACCGGGGCTAACGAGTTCGCGGTGACCCAGGAATCCCACCACGGGAAGGCGCGGGGGTGGCGGGGCACACGGTGAAGCTTTCCACGCTGCCACGTGCTGCCTCGCTAATGGGTAGATGTGGGGAAAAAATGCACGTAACTCATTGGTACCCCAATCATAGAATCCTAGAATCATTTGGTTGGAAAAGACCTTTAAGATCATCGAGTCCAACCGTACCTCGCCACTACTAAACCATGTCCCTAAGCGCCTCGTCTGCCTGGCTTTTAAATCCCTCCAGGGATGGGGACTCCACCACTTCCCTGGGCAGCCTGTTCCAGTGCTTGACAACCCTCTCCGTGAAGAAGTTTTTCCTAATATCCAATCTAAACCTCCCCTGGCACAACTTGAGGCCATTGCCTCTCGTCCTATTGCTTGTTACTTGGGAGAAGAGACCAACACCCACTGCACCACAACCTTCTTTCAGGTCATTGTAGGAGCGATAAGGTCTCCCCTCAGCCTCCTCTTCTCCAGGCTATGTCAATGCGCTGCTCCAGATGCAGTGAGGACCCTCTTGCATGAAAACCAGAATGAAATGTTAGTGTTTCTCTGGCTTGTGGAGACTCTGCCACCACTCCCGACACATACAGGGAGGGGATTCTGCCCCTCTGCTCCGCTCTGGTGAGGCCTCACCTGGAGCCCTGCGTCCAGCTCTGGAGCCCTCAGCACAAGAAGGACATGGAGCTGTTGGAGCGGGTCCAGAGGAGGCCACAAAAATGCTCCGAGGGCTGGAGCCCCTCTGCTACGAGGCCAGGCTGAGAGAGTTGGGGCTGTTCAGCCTGGAGAAGAGAAGGCCCCGGGGAGACCTTAGTGCGGCCTTCAGTGCTTCAAGGGGGCCTAGAGGAAAGGTGGGGACAGGCTTTTTAGCAAGGCCTGTGGTGACAGGACAAGGGGTGATGGGTTTAAACTAAAGGAGGGCAGATTTAGGCTGGGTATAAGGAAGAAATGTTTTACCCTGAGGGTGGTGAAGCACTGGCACAGGTTGCCCAGAGAGGTGGTGGAGGCCCCATCCCTGGAACATTCCAGGTGAGGTTGGACGGGGCTCTGAGCAACCTGATCTGGTTAAAGATGTCCCTGCTCACTGCAGGGGGTTGGGCTGGATGGCCTCTACAGGTCCCTTCCAACCCAAAGCATTCCATTATTCTATACCATCCACAGACCTGTAAAGCAGAGCACCCTGCAAGTGCACTCAGAGGCATCAGAATTTAACACTTTGTGATATTTGTACTAAGCAAAATCCCATCTTGACAAGCCGAGGGTCAGTGTCACCTTTTGAAGTGCTCTGCGTGCTCCTCCCAGTGCCCAGCTGGGACATTTTGTCCTTGTTTTGCATCTCTGTTGGCAGCCAGTTCCAACCCATCCTGCCCCAGCCGTTGACACGATAGGGCATCTGGCTTCAAGGAAACAACCCCAGGTCCAAAGCTCATTCCCACGTACTTTGTTTCCCACAGCAGTCAGACGGCAATGGCACTGCTAACTTCCACCTAACACCCTGAGCCAGCTTCTGCTGAAGATGACAGCAATTCACCCCCTAATTACAAAGGGAATTTGAGTAGGTCCTTTGCTGGCAAAGAGCTGATAACCTAGAGAATACCATAAAGGCTGTCTTAATCAGGCGGTAAATCTCCATTTAAATCAGTCGGACTGTGCCAACTTGCATCAGCCAAGGATCTGACCTCCATGTTCATGACACGGGTGTCAGCGCTGAACTGTGCAAAGTGGAGATCATCTCTACCCAGAGGAAGCATTGTTTTTCAGAAAGCTGTCCATTGATTTAGCCATAAAACAGAACAAATTTTTAAACTGCATATGGATTGGGACTTTATTATTCCTTATCTACTTTGTGATATGGTTGGTAAATTTGTTTGAGCCAAAATGTTATAAAAATGCACTTTAAAGGCCTAATAAAACTGGAGTTAACATTATGCACAGCTTGAAACCTTGGGAATTGACTATAAGGCGAAGGAAACCTGCTCCAGCTCTCCCTCTAAAAATCTGCTAGAATTAAACATACCCTTCAACTTGGCTGCAAGGCAACCTTGAGCGCACAAACAGCCCACCGGCCACGCTGCGGAGAAAAGCAGGTCCTGGCACGCACAACCGGCACCGTTGCTGAACAACAGGGAGGCTGTGCATGCCCCGTCGCCAAAAATGCTGTTCCCAGGAGCATGGAGTTGCCTCCAGCCCAGCTAAATTTCTGCTGGAAGAGTGTGGGATGGATGCTGGGCTGGAGCACGGGGAAGAGAAGGAGATAGAAAGCAGATAAGAGCAAGAATCACTAAGTGCCCTTGTAATGTGGGAATGGGAGTGGAAGGAGCCTCCCGGGCCTTGAAAGGCAGCTCCCTGTTGCTGTGTCCGACAGTCCCCTTTGCATCCCACGTTAACCCCCATTATCAGTCTGGTTCGTTTGTTTTTCCCTATCCCCACCACTGAACGGCTGGTCTAGAAATTCCCTTCCGTGGAGAATGAAAACATCCTTTTAGCCTCTAGATAGTTTGTACTTATTTGTTCTCATGCCAAAATTGTCCATTAGCTTAAATAGCACTGCTCTCTCTGTAATGTTTACCTCTCCAATGTATTCATAGTGAACAATCATCTCTCTGCCTTCGCTGCATCTGAACGTGTCTTTTTTTATGTCTGATACCACAGCAAATGCTTAATGTTCCACTGTTTTCTTTATCACTATAATTGCTCTGCAGGTTTGAAATGCACACACTCATCATTCAAACCTCTGGATGAATATCCATCATCATCATCTTTTCTGATCTCGTCTCTTATGGCACAGCTTGCCGGAAAATCTGGCAGCCCTTCCACGCTTCCATGGCAAACTGTATGACCTTGCGGGTGCTCGGAGGACAGGACATTGGACATCTGGGGCTTCTACTCCCAATTTCACATGAATCTTGGGTCAGCGTGGAGCATTGAGTCATGAATGTTTGACCTTTAAAGCTGTTTCCCATTTCAACTAGCGTTTCAGTTGCTAGTGTCCTAATACCCGATTAAAACATCTACCATGGGAAATGAAAGGTCACTAAATCTGAACCTTTCATCTTTATGTCCAGAGGACTAGGAACAACATGTTGAGTGACACACTTGCTAAGATGCTTCTTTAGTCCCAGGGAAGCTTTTGGGACTTCCAATATGCCTAAATGATAGAGTTTTATGGGTAAAAACTTTTCTGTCAGCATTTCTCGCTGTGTACACAACCTTTGCCAGCTCCACGCAAAGGTGCAGCCCCAGCTAAAGAAGGACTCCCGTGTGCCACCAACAACTGTAGGGATAAAAACTTGAGCAGCCCCAGCTGGAGGGGAAGGGGAACATGTGAAACCAAACTGGGGAGCTGCCACAGGGCTGCCGATGCCCATTTGGACACTAGTGGAATAGCAATGAGGAGCCCAAGGAAGCAACCGAAGAGGATGCAGAAGTTGCACCACCATCGTGGGCCAGTTGGAACTTACAGAGGTTGGAGACAGAGGCCATCAACAACTGCAGGGGTAAGAGAGCTCACATAGATTCAGCATTGATTTTTTTTTTGTTTTTTAATGTGTGTGTTTAATAACTTTCTTCAGAGCTCTGAGATCCCCCCCATACTGTGGGGCTCGGTGTCTCCCTCTCCAATGGGGCTACAAGCACTTGCGGGCAGGGAACAGAGCCTTGGCTGAAACACGAGCACGAAGACAAGGAATGAGTGAAAATACCTCTGGCAACCAAAGGAGCCGTTCCCAAGTGCCTGCTTGTGGTGAGGAGATAAAGTTTCTTGCAATATAACAACGATGCAAGTATCAAATTGCACAGAGAAAAAGAAATAGCCCAGTGCAAACCTGAGACTGCAAATGAAAATATGGTGAAAATTTAAACTCGTCTTTGCAAAGCGTCCAAACCAGAGCTGCTGGGAGCCCAGGCTGCTGAGGAAGCAGCACGGTGCAAACGTCGCGGCCAACGCTTTGCTTTCCCAGTCTGACTTCGAGTGCAGAGCAACGTATCCACACGCTGAGCCCAGAAGCACAGCGGTGGGAGGACGTGGGAGGATATTGCACTGCCTTGGGAGCTTTAGGCAACAGTAAAACCTCTCCCATCCTTGTAGCATTTGGACATCTCACTTCTGCTTTGCAGACTTTTATCAAATAGCCAAACTGGGGTTTTTTTGACAGGTGCCCACAAAGTCCTTGAAAGTTCTGCTTTCCTTCCCAGTCCTTCCCAGGCATTTTTTTCATTAACCTTAAGAAGAGGCCCAGCTAACCCTGAGATACCTCCAGCACTGCCTTCCAGTACATCCCCCATGTTTTCGTGCTGGTGTGGAGCCCCTGAGCATCAGGTCCTCACATGAACAGGAATATCCTGGCATTCATGTCCCACTCAGGAAGACTCTGCAGAAGGACATCTCTGAATAAAATCTATTCATGACATAAATTCCCCCTTCACGGATACTTTTAGGCCTCTCTGAAATGTGAAGAGTGACATGCTCCCATAGCTACAAAAATGAGACGAAGAAGAGGAACCGATCCTCAGCCGCATTCCCGTCGGAAGGTGAGGCTGAGAGGTCACCACGTGCAAACCCCCAGACAGCGAGGGCCGTGCAAAGGCAGCACATCGCACAGCTGATCCGCGCTGGCTGAGGGCATTTGGCCTAAACTAAGACTCAGGGAAGAGAAGGCTCATTTGCAGGGATTATAACAACTATAAAAATGCCAAGCTAATGAATCTTGTGACTCCCACGAACGAGTTTGCACCGTTGGCAGGATGAAGCACCTTTCATTCGCCCCCAGCTCTTTAGTACAGAAGAGATTTTCGCCGAAACCTGCCACGGCCAGGAATTTCATGCACCCCTTCGCGAGGAGAGCACCGTTGTGATGTGGGAGGACTGCATTTAAAATTAATAAATAACCCTTTAGAGGCAGATTTTCCACAGCCCCTTTTTGTAACCCGTTGACTTGCGTAGCCATTTCCACCTACGCAGAGCAAGAGAAAGCAGTGGGGGTAAAACGCTGATAGGGAGGATGGATTTGCAGCCGCTTTACATGACTTTAATACTGACGCAGGGCACTGGGTGATGCTGAACTGGCCCTTCAGTATTCACAGCCTTTGCTGCTTGTGGGTTCTTGGCTCCAGGCTAATGCAAGTGCAGTATTTTGGCAGCCTAGGGAGACTAATGACTGTCCCTCTGCCTGACAACCACCCGGTCCCTATGCATTGCCCTTCCTTCGCTTGCCAACAACCATTTCAATCGCAAGGTTTCAGGCTGTCGGGATTCCAGGCTCCCATTGCCCGCTCTGACCTTGGGCAGCCCGCCGTTCCTCAGTTTCCCCATCAGTAAAACAGAAATGGTGCTTCTGTCCTCTCCGGAGCCCTCTGAGCCACGCAGTAGGAAAGCGCTGCTTAAGTGCACTTAGGATGACAATGGATTTTTTATTATTCCCCTGGGAAGTTGTTCCTCAGCCCGATACATCTCATTGTTAAAAAGCTATTGTGATATTCATTATGATTTCTTTCCTTCCCCAATTCCATCCCATTACTCGTAGCAATATCCCTTCTCTGGTTTCCTTTCCCAAGGGGGAAGAAGAGGGTTGCATTTTTAAGAAGTGACATTTTGTGGCTTGTTTTTATACCCAATAAACCTTTCCTGAGCACCTCCAGTGGCTTTGAAAATGACAGCGAAACCCATTCTGCGAAAGCCACTCTGGCCACAAAAGTAATTAACTGGAGGGGCTAGAAAAGAACACAATTGCACAAAAATTCATTTGCTGCTTTCTTTGTTTTGTTTGAATACAAAAATGATTTACCTCCAAGGTCCTCTAGCGTTACGACACATCCTCCTCCGACTGCTAAAAAGAGGCAAGGACTTTGGATGAATTGTACTGCTGTTTTTTTAATAAAAATAATATTAAGAGTAAACTTAAATGTATTAGTTAAATAAACCCTCAACTGCTTCCCTTTCTGTTATCTTTTTTTTAGCACGCTTTGCATTCACATCCCCCTGGTTGAGTTTCATTAATGCTCTCACCCTGTAAGGCTCAGTCAGGATCGGCAAACTGGACAGACATTTATTTTCTTCTGGGGCAAGTCAGTGAAACCGGGAGCACACGTAAACCTGGCCGTGGCAAGAGCAGGCCAGGCCTGCAGTTGCAGAGACTACAGGAGACTTGCTGAAAACGCTCGTGCTGGAAATGCTGGTCAGAGAACCAAACACCAGCTGCGAGTTTCTCGGCTAGATCTGGTCAATATTTCAATTCCCAACTCCCACGAGCAAATTAACATGGGCCAATGATCCTTTGGGGCCTTCTAGTCAAATGGCCTCAGATGTCAGAGGAACCCAATGCCTTCTTTTTCTCTCTTTTTTTTCTTAATGTGAAATGGCTGTCAAGGAATACTGCATTACTATAATTATTTGGGGTTCTTACAGTAGCACCTAAAATCCTACAGTACCTACAGCACCTTGGAGTGGTACCTACAGCACCTTGGAGTGGTACCTACAGCACCTTGGGCACAGCTGAGACTCCGTAGCGTCAAGTGCTTTGAAAACACAACTCCTGCCCAGACCATCTTACGACAAAGTTGTAAGGACAGGCAGCAGACGTGCTCTGAGTGACTCTCAAGAAAATCAAGGGGAATTTCTCCGCAGTCAATGAGGTTTTCCAGAGTCGCAGCCATACTGCTGACCACCACGCGTGCTCGCTGCCTTGGGTAACGTACATCACCAGGAGCTCAGGTCCGTTTTCCTTATTCCTCCCACACATCCCATCCAAATGCTGCCGTTTGATGGGTTTGCAGCAGAAGGCAACGTGGACGGACTTTGGAAAAGTCTGAAATCCAGATGTTCATTGTGTGCGGGCTAAGAGCAACACAGCAGTTCATTAATGGTTTTTCTCTCCTTTTCTTCACACAGTTGGACAGGCTGTGATTATTTTAACTGAAATGTGCCTGGAAATCCTTTCATTATAGTGAAGAACCACGTATAAGCAAGTGAGTTTGGAAAAACGCGGAGACACCTGTGTGCCATTCCTGCACCCTTCAAACGATGCAGAGGTGGAAGGGGGAGAGGGAGGAGAAGCGAGGAGGGGACGTTAAGGAAGGATTAGTGCTCCTCTGAAACAGCAAACAAAATTAAAATGGAAATGGAGAGGGAAGTTGAAAAGTCAGCTGCTAAATGCTCTGCAAGTAAATGTTGTTAAATATTTAAATTTCACCATCAAGCACATTTTTGTTTATTAAAAAAAAAAGACAGAGAAAGAAGGAGAAATGCCCAGGAGGACTCTGTGGTTGAGTCATTAAGCAGGGTAATGACATTTCCACCTCCCTCCTCCCTTCTACAAATAATTATAAGTGAATTATGTACAATGGAGGAATTTCAATTGCTCATGGAGTCGTGGAGGTACGTGATGGACCGATCTCCCTCTTGCAGCTCCAGCCAGGCACTATTTCATCCCCCCAGCAGCAGCAGCTCAAACCCAGGGCACCAAGCTCAAGCCTTGTAAAATGATGGAGCTTCAAGGGGACAAGAAAAAGCTGCTCGTCCCCGCTCAGATTTGCAAGGATTCATTTGAAGATGCACGTTCAGTATGAACCTGCTAATCCTTGTAGCTTATTGTAATTTATTTATTTAAGAGATGAACTAAAATAAGTCGCTCTGCAGGAAAGTGTGCCCGTTTGGGGGGAGGTCGTGGTTTGTGCAAGCAGTTTTATTTTAGGAAATTGAACACGTAGAATCATAGACTCATAGAATCATTTGGTTGGAAAAGACCTTTAAGATCATCGAGTCCAACCGTACCTGTCCACTACTAAACCATGGCCCTAAATCTGCACCCGATGGTAAGCAGTGGATTCATGCCTTTTCCCATCCCATGGAAGCAAGCGCCGTGCGTGCTTATTGCCTGCCGCAAACACAGAATAAACCAGGTATGTTTTCATCACCAGGAAGGGTCTTTCACCTCCACGAGCATTTCTAAGGAGCTACCAAGGCCCGAATTGTCGGCACTGTCTGGTTGTTGGGAGCTGACGGAGGAAGCCCCTTGCAGGAGGGATTTCTGCTCTTTCAACACTTGCTGTTCATCTCAGCTGAGAATGAAGTTACAAATGCATACAAAGATGAGTAACGAACAAGGCTGAAACATCTTGTTTCAATATTTTCAATTAAAACAAAGCGCCTGGGGCTAACCTGAAATTTGTTTTCTCTTTTTATTTTCTTGCCGTTTCCCAGTGGAGATTTCAGCGGAGCTGATAGGATCGGATAGGCCAGCGTCGTGGCAGATCTTTTTTTTTTTCCACACCGTGTGATGGTTAATTTGAAATGTTTATTCCGAGGTGCTATAAAAGGCTCCTAATTTTTAGTATTCAGAGGTTTCCACAAACACCGAGCCACTCTCAAGTCTCTCAAAGCAGATGCTCAACCCTGAAGAATTCATCTGAAGCAGACCTCCTCCACCACCCTGGCCTTCACCCACCACGGCTGTTAAAAAGAGTTGTGCCTCCTCTGAACTCCAACAAAAGCGATAGCAACACTGATATAAGCAAACACTAAAATGAAATTGCTCATAAACAGTGAATTCCTCAACCCAGACTCCATTCAAATCACCATTTAAATACAAATTTCCAAACCTATCTCCTGCCAAAAAATAAATGCATTTAAACAGTCCTGAGACGTATGCACAATAATGCCTTTTTCACCCACTCTAATGAGCCTGAAAAGGAGATAAAACTCTCAGAAAACATTCCAGATTTCTCTTCTGTGCTGATATTAACAAAGAACTGAATCAAAGGAGGGAGAAAGAGTGGAAAAGTGATTTCTGCTTTCAAGCTTTTAACACTTCGGGCTAGATCAGATAAAGGGCTTGAGCAGAGGGATGGACTTTCATGTCTCCATCCTACCTCCGTGCTGCTTGAACCCTAGAAGTGCCTGAGATCTGAATCACACTGTTTGATGTTAAAGTATTCTAAGCATGGATTTATGGTGGAAAGTTTGGCTCTAGCCTCTCCGCTAGCCTCCAGCTGCAGACTCAGGTACTGGGGTGCTCGCCATGCAAGGTGGCTCTGCAAATCACCCTTTTGCCCAGATCAGGTCCTTCCTACCCACACAGGGACAAACTCCCCATGGATGCTCTCCTCTGGTGAAGGCCAAAACAGCTTCAGCCTGTGCAGGGGCTCAAGAACAAATCTTCAGGGGCCATTCCTGCTACCGACCCTCTCGATCTGCCTCTTCTGCTGCGGACAGCTGCGTGGGGCGAGCTGACTTGCCAAGGCTCCGAATGGAGGGGTTTGCATCCCAAGCTCCCATTGAACTGGGTCCAGGAACTTGTAGCTGCTTTTGAAAATCCTGCTCTGCGCCTTTTTAGTAATAAAGCTCTTCTTAAAGCAGGCTTGTGCCATGAGACGTGCGGTGGGAGATTGGCTAGCGTTCAGGGAGGGCTCAGGTGCCCTTGGACGTCCCTGGGATTGCTGAGATCACCCAGGGAGCAGGATGAACCGAGGTCTGGAGACCCCACATCGCTGGGTGGGCTCTGCGCAGCCAGCTCGTTCAGCAAACCCACTTCTCTGTCCCTCCAGTTTCCTCACGTTCCTTAGGGCAATAATTTGTTGGGAACTCGGTGAGCAAAACTGTGAAGAGCATTCTGATGCCCTGGAGGGAGAAGAGCTGGCGGGGCTGTGCACGCATCTCCTGGCATCCCCCATACGGTAGGAAACGCTCCCTTTCTCTCTGACTACACTTCAGCATGGTTTTGTGCATTAACGTTATTATTTGTGCGTGATGCAGAAAATGTAATCTACAGAATAACTGGCTGCATTTAATAACGTCTCCCAAGCTACGCTGGTAACATTATTTTGTTCTGAGTGACAGTTTAGTAGTACAGAGGGAACACTTGGTTCCCCCGCTCACCAACACAGGATAAAACCGGGGTGTTTTGCAGGGATCTGGTGGTGCATGAATGAATTTGTTCCAACCTCTTGAGCGTGCCTCCCATGGGCAATATTTTATTTTCCACACGGAAGCAACTTTTCTCTTTGGAGATGAGCAGGCCACCAACGTAACAGAGCTAGCCTGCTTATGACAAGAGAGAACTGCCTGGAGGGGCTGCACGCTATCAGTAAAGTAATCAATAGAGGAGTGACTCCATCCCATGGGTGGCCGAGCACAGAAGATGTTGCACGCACGTAGGGATGGATGTGGAACCCATGTTAACACTTTGAGGACAGAGGAGGGCTTCTTTGGGGGGAGTTTGTTACTGAACAGGTCTATTCTCGTTCAACTAAAATGTTTGCCTTTTTTGGTGAGGTTTCACCTCTGTTTGCTGTCTCAGGGTGCAGTCATTCGTTTAGATCAAGTGGGAGAGGTGAGCGCAAAGGTCGCCGGTACAACATTTTTGATGCAGTGTGGGACATGAAGCATTACTGTCCTTTGGCAAGTCCTCCCATCAGTGTTTCTGATTTAACTCTTCTAAATCCGCCCATTTTCTCCGACCAGGCTGGAGCTGGCCCTGTGCATCTCGTGGGAAGAAGCCATCCCATCTGCTGCAGCTTTGGGCTCCGAGCCAGGGTAGCGACTGTGATTTCAGCACTCATCAGTGCTGTAACAATGCCTCCTTTGTTAGCGTTTTCTTAGGGAAAAGCTGCTAAAAGAAGTCCAATATTGCATGCCATAGGGGAAAGTTTAGAAACACGGCATAATTAGGAATAGAAAAAGCTTTCTGGCTTTCCTTACATTAGGGATTTGCCACAGTTAGTTTTTCCTGAACCACAGAAATTTACTTCCTGGAACTGAGTGAATGGTAGAAACAATTTTCCACAATGAGGCACACACTTGACACCCCAGGGCTCATAAACAACAATTCTTATACGATAAACCTATTTCCAGGGTCTGCACACTCCTCCCTCCAGCTGGCAGAGCCCTGGTTTTCCATTTTGTGATTGAGATCTTCAGTAAGCTCCTTGGTGCGTTTTATGTGTTGAAGACCCTTTGGAGAAAATGCAGGAATATAGAATCATAGAATCATAGAATCATGGAATGCTTTGGGGTGGAAGGGACCTTTAGAGGCCATCCAGTCCAACCCCCTGCGGTGAACATCTTTCAGCAGGGACATCTTTAACCAGATCAGGTTGCTCAGAGCCCCGTCCAACCTGACCTGGAATGTTTCCATGGAAGGTAGGAATAAGGGACCTCTGCAAAACAATCACAAATCTGCCCAGAAAGGGGTGCTTGGGCCAGTTGGACCTGGTGCCCGAGCCCTGGTCTAAGCCCTGCGTTGAGCCCTTTCCCTTTGAGACCAGGCATCAGGATTGCAAACCTTAATGGCCAGGCACTGTGGCAGCTGTAGTTTCCCAGGAGCAGGGACCAGTGGGCTGCTGGGAGAGGTGGGTGGGTATATAAAGGGATGCATGTGGGGCAGGAGGAGGTTTGCTGGTGGTGTGTTGCCTCTGAGGTGGCTGGTGATGGGTTGGCTTGCTGCATGGAGCTGAGGGATTTCGTGCTGATGGCCTTGGAGAAGCAGCGCCTGTTCTTGTTTGGTGTCTTCGTGTTAATGGGAAGAAACATTGCTTTGCCTCTTAAACTGGGAGGAGAGCACCAAGAGGATGCAAGGTCCCTGAGGGGAAACCCAGGTTGGTGTGGCACCTCCGTGGCCAGAGGGGAGGGTGCAACAGGGGGTGGTGAAGAGATGTTTGTAAAAGCTGCCCATGGATGGGGCATCTGGCTCTGCAGCATCCCCAGGTGTGGGGAGGAAGGGGATTACAGCCCCAGGTGGCTCTGATCTGGGGCTGGGTGAGGCTGCTTCCCTCCTTCAGCAATAGGAAAGGTTTGATGAAATGTTGGGGGGTGTCCCCCAAGCAAGGGATACTAATGGTGCGTGCACAGGCTCAGAAGTGAGGGCTTTCTCCTCACCTAGGCTCCCCAAACCTATGCCAAGGAATCTGAGAAGTACTCTGTGTCTGGGATGCTCCAGATCTTGCCCTCTGGTAAGGGAATTTGGGTATCTTTGTGGCAGCAGGCTTCCCACGCAGAATGGGTGACTGCAAATCCCTTATTTATCCCCATCCAAAATATTCCAGCGTCAGCACCTTGAGAGAGGGCAGAGTCTGGCCATTCCTAGACCTGCCTCTGGTGCTTCGTGGTGCAGAGCTGCGGCTGGGCTGGAGCAGGCGCCATGGGCACCCATAGCTGTGGTGGCCGGGGGACGATGACCCACATGTGGTTCAGCTTTCAGCTGTGGTATCTCAGCAAATCTGAGAAACTCTGAGTTTCCACAAATCCAGGCAAATCCTGCCTGTCAGGCAGCCTTACCCCAACGCTGCTGTGCATATAGCATCAATCTGCAGGCTGGGTTTCTTCACAAAACGCTCCTGTGTTCACGTTTGCCTCTGGTTTTCTGCTCATTACCATAAAACTGAGTATTTCTTCTAACCCTTGTGAGATGGGGGTGGGCTGCGGTGTCCGGCTGCTCTGCGCTGTGTCCGGGGAGGCCGCAGGTTGTGGCTGGGAGGAAGGTGGCCAACAAGGAATGGTAGGAGCTCATCTTGCTTGCAGTGTGTAAACACGTTACATGTGTCTCCAGGGCATGTTTCTATCTCGGTGCCTTTGAAAACTGAGTGCCTTTACAAACGGACCCTGCTTGCAGCACTCTGCGTGTGTTTTCCTGACTTACAGACTTCACAAATGCAAGGAGCTTAAATTTTTAAGCATTTGCAACCAGTTTTCTTCCCATCTGCCAGCTAACTTGGAGCCAGATGTAACCGGGCTCAAAGAGACTGGAGTGTATTTTCCTGTTCAGTATTTGAAAAATGGTTTTGTTCAGGTCACTGATGGCTCTTTGAGCAGAGTAAATATTTGATGGCGGCTAGTGCTGTGAAAACACATGCTGCGTTTTAGTTGTGAAAAACAATTTTATTAAAAGTGTGCAAACTATTAATGTATGAACTGCCTGCTGGAAAGGTATTTTGGTAACGGTTGAAAAGGTCGATGGCAGAAGTAGGAAAACAGGAGTCTCCAGAGACTTGAGCTGCCTGGCAGTAGCGATGAACCTTTGATTTCAAATGCTAAGGACCAGCTCCAGTTGCCTGCATACCAGGGTTTTGGTTAGCTGGCTCCAGCAGTTCCTCGTGCATCACCTCCTGCAGACACCCATCTGCAGAGGACCCGGCGCTCTCTGCCCAGCGGGTACCAGAGCCAGGGCACAGCTCCAGATCGCACCGTACGGCGTACATCCAAGAAGCAGGTTTCCATTATCAGACTCTTACCTTGACAGTGGTTTGCTGAGCTCCAAAACTCCCCAAGGAGGCTCTTCTGGGACCATCTGGTGGGGCTTGGGGCAGCAGAGGAGTTCAGTGGTCCTGCTAATGGAGTTCATGCACCTCTAATGCCTTTCCCAACCTCTCATGCAACCCCATCCATCCTGAGGTGGCTGTGCCAAAACCCTCCCACTCTGAGAGCTGGTTATGAGCACTCCTGTCCATGAACGGCAGAGCAAGCTGCAGCGCTGGTGCTCCCTCCCTTACCGTGCTGGCTTGGCTCTTGCGCAAAGACTCCTCAGTGCTTGCAAATAATACGATGTTTCTTCCTTCAAACGTGGAACTCGTCTCATGAGGAGGTACCCAGCTACAGTCTGAATGCCTCTTCTGTAGCATGTTAGGCACGCTGTCCTTATCTTGTCTTTTGACTCTTTAAAGCTGTTCTAGATGCCTGCATCTTTGTGGTGCTCCCTAGTTTGGGAAGAGTATCCTGTGAGTAAAGATTTTTGAGCTGAGGATCTCGGACATCCTTCAGTTTTCCATTACTAAAACACAGTCTAGGAACCAATGACCAATCAGTCATTTCTCCTTGCTGAACCATCTTGCCGTTTCAAGAGCCTTTCTCCTTTACAACTTCAGAACCTATTTTTGGCAACTGGCACTTAATGCTGCATTAAATGAGGTTTAAAGGTAGAGAAAATGCTAAAGAAGTATAATCCTTTCCTAGCATGTATAAATATTTTTAAATAGCTGAGTATTTGTAGTAAATTGCTTCCCTGGAGACTTTCTCCCGGACCACAAGCATGTATACACTTCAAAGGCTTCTAATATGAACTGAACATGAGAAGAAGAGACTAACTGGTGGGGAATATCATGACACTTAAACTTAACCCACTGCCCCAGAGCCCAAACCTGCATGGATGCTGCCTGCTTGGGCCTCACCAGCCATTGATCCTGATGCTTATTGCAAAGGAGTTGTTAACCAAGGATTGATCGGGGGTAGAATATCAGAGAAGAAAGATGCCCAGTGTAGCTCGCTACAGCGTGCAGTGACACCAGCATCTACCTGTTGCTTCAGCTAGCTGGAGTGAGTGAAGTGTGACCACCGGGATTGCTCTGACTGAACTAGCGTGATGGATCGCCTAAGACTGAGATGGCTTCCAAAAAACTTTTTGGCACCTTTGTAAAATATTCTGCTGCATCTCTAACGGCATCCTGGCTTGTATCAGGAATAGTGTGGCCAGCAGGAGCAGGGCAGTGATGGTGCCCCTGTGCTGGGCACTGGTGAGGCCGCACCTCGAGTGCTGTGTTCAGTTTTGGGCCCCTCACTCCAAGAAGGACATGGAGGTGCTGGAGCGTGGCCAGAGAAGGGCAACGAAGCTGGGGAAGGGTCTGGAGCACAAGTGCTGTGAGGAGCGGCTGAGGGAGCTGGGGTTGTTCAGCCTGGAGAAGAGGAGGCTGAGGGGAGACCTCATCGCCCTCTACAACTGCCTGAGAGGAGGGTGTGGTGAGGTGGGGGTCGGTCTCTTCTCCCAGGTAACAAGTGATAGGACGAGAGGCAATGGCCTCAAGTTGTGCCAGGGGAGGTTTAGATTGGATATTAGGAAAAACTTCTTCACGGAGAGGGTTGTCAAGCACTGGAACAGGCTGCCCAGGGAAGTGGTGGAGTCCCCATCCCTGGAGGGATTTCAAAGCCGGGCAGACGAGGTGCTTAGGGACATGGTTTAGTGGTGACCAGGTACGGTTGGACTCGATGATCTTAAAGGTCTTTTCCAACCAAATGATTCTGTGATTCTACGGTTACAGCAGCCTCTTGCCTGTTGCATTTGTCTCTTCACACGACATGGGGACATTGTGATGTTTAGCCCAGGAGCAGGCTTGCTCCTCAACAGAGAGAACTTTGTTAAACTGCTAAACTCTCTCTCTAAAGCTATTCTGCTGCTGGTTTGCAGTTGTAAAAGGAGCAGTAACAGATGCGGATAGGCAGCACACGTGGGCTGCTGGAGAAGAGCAAGCTGCTTCCCGAGGTGCAGGGAGAAGAGCCACGTGTCCCTGCCACTTGGGAAGGAGCAGCTCTGGGGAGAACAGCGTGGTGACGGAGACCCTGACGATGACTGATGGCACAGCAGAAGAGCAAATGGTGCTTTCAGAAATCGGTGCGCGCTGAACTGAGGTTGAACCTGGAGAACTGTTCTCGGGAAGGCTTTTTCTGAAAAGCGACAGCAGTCGGAGTCGTACGCAGTTCGCAGCCCTGCTCGAGGAATGAAGATCCAGTACGTCTGCTACGGGCTGTGAAAGGCTCTGCAGCTGGCGGTGGTTTCTCTTCTTTTGGGACTGCCTCTGACTCTTGCTGTCAAGAAGCGTGAGAGGGTTTTCATGCACAAGAGGCGTGCAGAGGGCTACACCAGGAGGCCCAAGATCCTTCTGCTGTGTAAGTAGGTAGATGGTAGGTTGCTTTCCAGGGAAGCAAACAGCGTTGTGAGGACATGTGGAGGGGAGAACATGCCTTTTCACACTCACTGTGGTGAACGCTCTCTACAAATGACTTTGAAAAAGGCTTTTTGAAGCAATTCCACATAAGCTACAGAGAACTTCATTACAAAAATATTTGTTTGCACTGAAGTAACTGGTAGCTTGGGTGTTATTTTTGCTTGCAGCTTCTGGGAACAGTTCTCAGCTTGTAGAAATGAGCGTTGCCTTCATGGGAGCCATGTGCACCTCTTTAATGACAAGCTGTGTGTAACTGCAGCGTGCAGAGAACCTTGAGAAAGAAAATGACAGCCCTAGACCAATATGGACCAGTATGGACACACTTCTCCTGCCCGTCCTGGTGGGATGTCCTAGTTGGTCCAGCCTGCTCATGGAGGATGGCTGGGTAGTGCAGTCCTCAGCTCCTGAGCTGGCTCTGCTCCTGGGGACCACCTCCATCAGCCCTGGGGGAAGAGCCGTGGCTGGAAGCACCAGTTTAGTCTCTGAGGCTGACCAGTGGCACAAAAAAAGGATGTGAGGATCGTTGTCTGAGGTCAATGACTCTGTTGCCAAGTCTCATCGCTATCTGGTCTGGAAAAGGCTTGCTTTGTAGAGAGGTGTGGCGTGGCTATAAGCCGGTCTAACCACTAGCCTTAGTAGCTTTTAATCTCTTAGGCTGATACGTGGGGGTTTTATTCTTTCCATTTTAGAGTCTCTCAGGCTACAAAGGAATCTGGAACGATTTGATAGCTGAGGCTTTTCTTGTCGCAAGAACAAAGGGTAAGTAGCTATCTCTTTCAGCAGCCTAGAGAGGCTTCTAGCCAAGACCGAGAGATTAAGAGAAGCTACCTGGCAGGCAAGCTGGCTTTTAAAGGGAAAAGCAGGCTTTTAGGCTATTGAGAGAAGGGAGAGCTGAACTGAACACACAGGGAGCACTAAGCAAAGCGGAGGGGTTTAACACGCTTTCCTGGTTGCAAGGGTAATGGAGTAGGAAAGAATTAGCAAAACCCCTTTGTTTTACTTTTTGGACTCTTTTAGCATAACAAGTAAGTGTTGTGTAGTACAGGCGTATTCTAATTGCTCTTGATCGTTTCTGGCTTACTTGCTGTCTCAGCTATTTTGGTTGCAGTGAGGAGTTTACCTCTCTAAGCGACCTCAAAGGCTCCTCTGGCCCCACCTTTATGAGCACATAAATATTTTAGGCAGAAGTGAGCACGAAGACCAGGCACCTTACAGCTGCAGGGATGGATGGATGGATGCTCAGAAGTGCCTGAGTAACTTTTCCATAAGCCTCGTTTGCTTTCAGCTGGCTTTGTGCTGCAAAGTCACTTGGATGCTCTCGGGACCTCAGCACCCAGCTCAGCAGTAGGCGCCCAGCGCCTGCACACAAGGTCAGAGGCTCCCTGGGGAAAGCTGGCTCTGGAGTGAAAAATGCAGGTTGTTCAGTGTCGTTGTAGTGAAATACTTTTTCTTCTGTGAGGTCTGAACTTCTGATCAGCCACGACTTTGTCCCTGCATGGGTTGGAGACTCCTTTTTCAGATATGCGATTGCTAAGGGAGTTCTCTAACTTTGCAGCACTGTCAGCCTGCAGCCTCTCAACAGCTGGCATCCAGCTTGGCTGGCCAAGCGAGAAAGCTGGCCTTGCTCAAGAAATCCCCCTGCCCTCCCTCACCATGCTCGCTTGGCTTCACGTGACCCTGAGCAACCACGATTAGCTGCCGTACGGGGTCAAAGCACTGCCCCTCGAGCTGATTTCCCTCTTGTACGAGAGTGAAAGAAAACTGCAGCAGTTGAAATCCAGTCAACCGTGTCCTTCTGCTGTTCAGTCACCTTCCAGAATGCCTTTCCTTCTGCCTCTGCTGTCCTGGCTGTGCTCCCACTAGAGCAGGGAGTGGAGAAATGCTGCTGTGCCTTCCCTACCTGCTGTCTCTTGCTTTTGGTGTCCTTTGCTGTGGCCGGGAAAAGGACCCAGCAGAGAAGTGCCCACGTTGCAAGTGTTGTGCTGTGGTTGGGTCAATACTCAGGGATTTTGTGCAGAGGTAAACTGAACTTAGAGCACAAGTGCTGTGAGGAGCGGCTGAGGGAGCTGAGGTTGTTCAGCCTGGAGAAGAGGAGGCTGAGGGGAGACCTCATCGCCCTCTACAACTGCCTGAGAGGAGGGTGTGGTGAGGTGGGGGTTGGTCTCTTCTCCCAAGGAACAAGCGATGGGACGAGAGGCAATGGCCTCAAGTTGCGCCAGGGGAGGTTTAGATTGGATATTAGGAAAAACTTCTTCATGGAGAGGGTTGTCAAGCATTGGAACAGGCTGCCCAGGGAAGTGGTGGAGTCCCCATCCCTGGAGGTATTTAAAAGCCAGGCAGACGAGGCGCTTAGGGACATGGTTTAGTAGTGGACAGGTACGATTGGACTCGATCTTAAATGTCTTTTCCAACCTAATGATTCTATGATCTAACCAGGGATGGAGTGGGATCTCCCCCAACAATAATCCATGGTTTGATTAAGCCTCTGAGAGGTGGTGTAGCAATTGCAACCCTGTCTCCAAAGAGCATAGCCTGACTGTTGTAAGGCTGAAAGCCTGTTGAGAGCAGTGCTTTGAGCAGAAACGCAGGGGTCCCTAAGCTGACACGAGCATAAAATCAGTGCTGCACCCAGCGCCTGCCTGATCTTGTCAGAGCTCAGCTTGAGATCTGGCCTGAGGTTATTGAACCTCGTACTGGGGGGGCGGGGATGGGGAGGGAATGTATCTCATCTCTGTTCAGTGCTGCCCCTGAGACTTTTGTCGCTATTAATCCAAGCGGCACTGTGGATGCTGCGTACCATCCTTTGGCTTTTCTAGGGCAGCCTTGATTTGTGACAAAACACTTATTTGCTGTCCATTGGTGCCTCAGAAAACAAGCTGTGCCAAGACTGTGGGTACCAATAACCTTCAATCAGGCTGTAATTGCTTGTTGCAGCTCTAAGGAACATAGGTTTGAACTTTTTATTTAAAGAGTTATCGCCTGAGGAAAGCAGACTCGCCCCATCCTCCTGTGCTTTCAGGAGAGAAGAGGGCAATGTCTCCAACCCAAAGTCCTCAGCAGTGAGCTAAGCCCACATAAGGTATCACAAACTGCCAGGTAAGACCTGGAAGAAGCTGTTGCATCAATATATAGCAAAACACAACTCTCCTCCCTTCCTCTTCTGGAGAAACCAGGAGTCCTGCTAGACTTGGGGATTTGGGTGGGAGCTACAGCAGCCCATCCCCAAAGAGAAGGGGGATTGCTGTTTCTTGCTGTTTCTGTGAAACTGCTCTGTTCCTCGGTGTGCTGGCCCTGGCAAGGACCGTTGCAAAGCTCTGGTTTGTGCTACCTCCTCTGCTGAGCTGACCAAGGGGTTTGGTGGAGCTATCTGGGCAGCTGTTGTGTCTTGATAAACTCCAAAACGACTGTTCTCACCTGCTTCTTTCAAAGAGAAGGGAATAAATCTTCTCAGTAGCTAACTCTGAGGTTCACAAATGGTGAAATGAAGTCTGTAAACTGCTGGCTGGTGCATATTTAGGAAATAAAGAAATTGGCTCTTGCTATTACATGAGAATCTTCCGGGGTTTGTGCAATCAGGTCTCCCTCGGCAGCGAGTGCTGCACGGGCCCCTTGCTCTCATGGCCACCTAATTAGACTACTCTACAAATCATGTTTTCTTCAGAATCATTTACATTATGTCCAACAGTCAGTTCGGGGAACACTTATTAGGATTTAAAACAATGAGCTACTAATTATCTCTTGCTCTGGGGCTGCGTGGGGAATGCAACCTTTTGTGTCTCCTCCTAAATGAGGGAGCCGAGGAGCCGTGCAGGGAGCTGTGCTCCACTGCCTGCGAAGCCGCCTTGCTCTCTCCTGGGACATCCTTTATTATGCTTTGCTGCTCTCCCTCCTGTGCTGAGCAAGTGGTGGCTCTAATGCCTCTTCCACTGTAGAAATGCTTGTTCAAAAGGAGTCCTGTGCCTCCAAGCAGGAGGAATGAGTGCAGCAACCATCCTAGCCCAGGAGTCCCACCTGCCTCGTTGGACACGTCCACTTTGGACTCGGTACAGCAGGCTGACTCCTGTCTGGTCAATAGAAGTCCTCTTGTATCATGCACTGTAGCCTCCAGACTGCTGGCTGCTTCCTAGGTGACCCTAATATGTTTTAAATAGTGCTTCTCTGAGAGTTCAACCCACCCGGCCACGACTGTTTTCTTCCAGTTGTGAAATGAAGCATGGCAGCATGAGGGGCTCTTCTCAGGTAGTGCCAAACCCTCCTGTCCTCTGGGCAACCAAAGATCCTTTTGGGAACATAACCTGGGCTCTGTGGGTCCTCCATGCTCCTCTCGGTGCTTTGTTCTCCTACGAAAGCTGACCTTTGAGATACGTCAACCTTGTGTTCGATATCCGTATTCAGCTCCTACTGAGATAGTCAGAGGCTGGGTCAGCCAGCTCGTGGGTTCCAGCACATCCCTTGGATGTTGTTTAAGGTACCTCATCACGAGGCTGTTGGTCTCTCTGGCTCATACACCATTAGTTGGGGGCAGCAGGGAAGTGTGTCCGAATCTCTGAAATGAGAAGGGTCTCTGGAGTCAAGCCCTGCAGAGCTGGCCTGTGTCCCTACCAGCCTTGCTTGTGACCTTCAGGTAATGGGTCTTTCGGTGGGCAGCAGGCTGTAAGTGCTGTGGTCTAAAAAGCCTGGATTCTGCAGTAAAACTACAAATCGTGAACGGTTCAGTGTTCTTGCTTCTCTGACTGGGGTCCTCACAGTTCACTAGGTGAATGAAACGCCGAAATTTTGAATGCACTTAAACCGGGGAGATGGATGGAGGCTCCAGTGACTGACCCGCGGGAAAGCAGGGATCGCTGGAGGAGTGCATCTCATGAAGAAATCAAAGCTCAGAGGCCAGCAGGCATGTCATGAGCACCATCCCGCCTGCAATTTTAGTGACCTATCCTGGGTGTTTTACTCTTTAGGGCAAACAGGAGCTTTCAGAGCAACCTTCAAAGCCACAACGAGCTGGCAGCAAACCTTGGCAATGCTGCTAAAGGTACACCATGCCTCATGGGCCTGAGCGTGTGAGCTGACTTGCTAATTGGGCTTGTTCCAAAATTTGAGTTGGTTTAACATTAAACCTACTCAAATACTGAGGGATCTTCCGTTGAAACAGATTTACATACCTCATTTTTGTTCTGCCAGTCCAGAATCCCCCAGGATGCTCTTGCTGTAGTCATGTTCTCCCTCTGCTGCAGCCTTTCCAGTTGCAAATGGCAACCCTAAACCAACACCGATCTGGCTGGGCACAGGCAGCACTGCTGTGATCCTGTGCCGTCACACCTGAGAGCACCACGTGGTGACCTCGTACCACATGAGATCAGCATGGTAGGAACACCGCGGTCCTGGGAGACATGGTGCAGCTGTTGGGTGGCAGTTGGCTGAGGGGACTCCTGGCCTGTATCAAGAATTCAATTGGCATCTAATAAAAACAACAGGCTTCTTCTGTGTGAAAAGATCATGGAAATGGGGTAGAGAAGGTGGTGCTTCTGTTTCATCTTACAATGAGGTGTGGGTTTGCTATGAGCTCAGGAAGGTGCTGTTATTTTGAAAGGAGCAGCAGAAAAGTCACTTTTCTTTCCTCATTCTGTTCATTCTCTTCAGCCAAACTGATTTTTCGTGTTGCTGAGAGCCAAAGAGAGCAGAGAGTCTTTGAGTTGCTCCTTGCTGTTGCCTCCTTTTCTTGGTAAAGCTGTAGCTTAGATGCTTACTAATCCCTACCTGGAGCCTGTGAGTTACTGGTGCATCGTGGCCTGCAGGTGTTGAGCACAGGAACCAATTTGGTAACTGGGCTTTGTGCTGGAGGAGTTCAGGTACAGGTAGAGAATGGCAGTGGTGGAGAGGTGCAGACAGATGTGACTTGGCACTGGGTTCATGGGGCTGCTGTGCCACCTTACAGCTTGTGATGGACGCAAGCTCTTGCCTCATGGCCAGCTCTGCCCAGCTCAGGGATGAGACTGCCCTGGTGCAGAAGCAAAGTCTTGCCCCTTGCTGGTTTTAGGAGGAATTGGATGCTTCTCTTGCTGCCTGCACAGGATGCCCCAAATTCACCATAGGGACCATCTCGTCCATGAGATGCTTCAGCCAGAGCCAAGATCAGAGCTTTACTCATCATTAGCCCTGTGAAATAGGAATGGTTGGGGAAACTTCAGCCAGATTGATGTCTTTATTTATGCTGAGTGGTACTTTATACCAGCCTGTTAAAGCAAATCACCATGATTAAATGTCAGAAGCTGGTTTCTTGTAACCTTTGGTAGGAAGACTTTCCTGTCTAGAGGAGTATTTCAAGGATGAAATACTCGCCAGTGCAGTGCGTGAGTTTAAACCCTCTTGAAATAAAATGCCCTCAGAACAGGCTTTAAATACAAGTTAGGTGACATGCAGACAAGTACATGTCTCCTGTCTGGGAAAAATCTTCATCTCAGATGGGTAACTAAGCTCACTTCATGCCGAAAATCCTTCCTCCACCTCCAAATGGCATGGCTAGAAATGTCTCTGATAATGATCCTCAAAAAAAAAAAAAAAGGCAACTTTGTGGTCCTTTCTTGGTCATCCTTGATGTCCAGAGCAGATACCTGGTTCTACTGGCTTCATCCTACCCTGGCTCACCAGGCAGCAGCTCAGAGCTGCGGAGGCTGCTGTAAATGCAAGAAGTTTCCCTGTGGTTATGGTGGAGTAATTACAGGGATAAAGCCCTTCCTGCACCGCTGTGTGGCTGCAGATCTGTTAACATCAAAGGTGCTGACTCACGCTGGGCTGCGTGACTCTTTGAAGCGGCTGGTGGACCATTCGTGATGCCTGGGTCACAGCTGGGGACCCCTGTTCACAGTGCCACAGGGCTTTGGTGGGAGTGAGGAGATCACACTGCCATTAGGAGTTGTTGTAAAGTGTAATCAATGAAAAGTGTCCCTGCCTGTCAACCCCATCATCCCAGCCCTGCTGAGCCACTTAAGAAATGGCTGATTTGTGAGCTATCGCTTTGGATTGTCACCTCTGTCCTCTGCCTTGTTTTTCACCTTAGACATTAGAGATGTTAAGCTTTATCACATACAAACCAGTCAGTCTCTTCCTACACGTACCGCTTCCCTAACATTGTACGAATGTTCTCTAAGTCAGCCAAAATCTCCTTTGCCATTTCACTTCGTGATTGACTGCTAATAGGTTACAATTCCTTGGTAACTGGAAATCATAAATCTACCATCTCTTGTCCTTTCTGTAGTCTTCCAGGAATCAAAAGCTATATCCTCAGGTACCATAAATCTGCGCACCTCCGTGAGCTCCAAGTAGGAAAAGCAAACAGCCCAGTTCCTCACCTGTTCTCTGGATCTAAGTAACAAAAAGACTCCAGGACTGACTTGACTTTGCAGGTCACACTTGAAAAATAGCTCTTCGAGTCTCTCCAGGAGATTAATACTTAGGAGAGAGGCACAAAAGCATTGCCGCCTTCTAACAAATTACAAAGACATGACAGAAGTTGTCTAATGGGGACATCTTATTCATAGGATTAATGACACATCTGAAGCAAGTTGTCTTATCGGGAAAGAGCTGTCTTCACAGAGGATCCAGTGTGTGGCTTAAAACCCCCCCTCAAATCTGTCATGGTTGAGTTACAGGCAACATTTTCTTTAGATAGCTTGTTTCTGATTTTTGACCTATTGGGGATGGTGATCAATATTTAAAGATCGTTGCTTTGAGAATAAGTGTAGCTCGGATGGTGCCAGGCTGTTTTCAGGAGCGAGAATTGCACAGGGAAGAAAAGGTGGTGGAAAAGCAGTGATAAAATGTCGTGGGGAACATGTACATCAGAGGATGTGCTACCTGTCAGTGTGTCTTCAGGCACGTGTACGTGCAAGCCTGCCTCGGCCTCCCTCCTTTCCCAGAAAATGATGCTGCAGTGACAATTCCCAGGGCGCTGCGAGACCGGGGTGTTCCCATGGCACACCTCACCGTGCCGGCTGCCTTCCTGCCGAGCTTGGACGTGAAAATCCAGGGGACTCCTCATCAGTCTGTGGAGGTTTAACTCGTTCAGCTGAGCGACCTCTGCTAGTCTGCAGGATTAATCAGTGAATTTAAGCAGAAGCAAAACAAGCCAGGAAGACAATTAAGCTATTGATTCAAGATGCTGGTGCTGTTGGGAAGGAACCTGCAGTCAGGCCATGCTAATAAAGCTACGTGGATTGATCAATCGCTGTCAGTAATTTTGGTTTAGGCAGGAGCTTGATGTTTTCTATTATTCAAGTCGACTTGGGTTTGGAGCATTTCCTTGTGAGACGCAGGGGAGTTTGTAATTGGTTTGTTGGCCCTGGAGTTGTGTGTGGATATTGGGAATCACAACTGTGTGTGTCAAGGATGGGGTGTGTATGTACAAGAAGTTGCTAAGATATTGGGATCCCAGCATGAATCCAGCATCGTACAATCATTTGCCACTTATGATTCTGGTCCTCCCACCATCTCCCTATTTCCAGGTGGCTCTGCTTGGACAACTGCCGTGTCTGACAAGCTGTGAATCTTGCGTGACTGTCAAAGTGAGGGCTTGTCAGGTTGTCACTGAAGAGCAGCCAGAGAGGCAGCGGACGTCTACAGCCTTGATGTGGAGTCTGAGTGGCATTGCTGCAGAAGGCGGCACAGAAAAGAGCACGGACCCTGGCTGAGGAGGAAGGGTAGGTGCAAGCCATGTTGAGATCCTGGGAGTTCCTCACTTATAACTGCTCCTAAATCTACCTGCCCTTAATTCCCTGGAGCTGGAGGATAGGAACAAAGCTGTTTGGGTGTGCAGTCCCTGGGCCATGTTGAGACCCTCTTGAGCTGGAACAATCTCCGCAGGGAAGTGGTTGACTCCGCCACACCAGACACTTTTAAGACTCAGCTGGACAGGGTGCTGGGCCATCTTGTCGAGACTGTGCCGTTTCCTAGAAAGGTTGGACCAGGTGATCCTTGAGGTCCCTTCCCAGCTGGTGTTCTATGATTCTATGAATTAATAATAACCAGTACTGCGGACAGAGGATGGCCTAATTCCCATCAAAAGAGCTTGAGGGATGCAGGATCTCTCTAGCTTTTGGGGCAAAAAGGCCTTATTGTCTGCTCTATCACTCATCCAGCTTTTCTTGTTGAGCAAGTCATTGAATCTCCTGGAACCTCAGTTCTTTAATAACTTTAAAGAACCACCAGCCTCCCCTCCCAGAGGGCTGCAGCGTGTGCTGACTGCCAAAACTCTCACAGGGCAGGGCTTTTCCCCATCCGAGCTGGTGCTTTTGTTTGCATGGAAATGCATCATAAAAACACCCTGATTTCTACTGAAATGCAACTTTTTATCAGCTGAGCTCTCTGTTTGGACTTGTTAAGGTCTTCTCATACGTATTCTGATAGCTATAAGAGCTAGCACGTCTGTTACTGGATTGACACTTTTGATGCGAAAACTTAGTGTGGGGCTTTGTTCCAAACAGGGCCAAAGGGGATTTCTTTTAAAGGTAACCTGGGTTTCCTCTGGAGTGGAAACTCTGATGTTCAACCGGCGCCGATGAATAAGTTTTTGGAAGTTCAGCACAGCGGGTTGCATTTTTTTCAACGTTCACATGGGTGTAATACATAGTATTGTAAAGTAAATCCCTTGACTGCTCAAACTAATGTGCTCCAATTTCGTTGGCATTGGCCTACTATTTCAGAAAGGAAAATGTCACTGCTGACCTAAATACGATTTGCTTCTGAGAGGCTCTGGGGTGAAAATCTGCCTCCATCAAAATCTAGAGGCAGTCCTTGCAAGGATTCGAGTGGAGCTAGCTCCATGTTTTTGATGCAACTCTGGGCCAATTAAGGGTAATAGGCTTCCAGGATAGTGCAGTCAGTAATGAAGGGTGAGCCTCCAAGTTTCAGAAGGTCTGTTTTTAATGAGCCCCTCGAAACATGGATGTGTGGTGGAACACCTTGTGTCTGGGCTGGGACTGTGATGGGAACAGGGTTTGTTCTGGATTTTCCTACCTGAGCCAGAAGAATCCTGGGAGCAGACACCACCTTTCAGCTTTTCCACCTGAGGGCAGAACCCCAAACTGTGAAAGGTGGAGAAAAAGATGTGGGATTGATCAGAAAATGAAACATGGGGGGAAGCGAGGATGAATTTCTCTAATCCTTCTGAGCAAGCGTGGGAAGAAACATTCACTCATTTATCTTTGCATAATATAAATGTGCCTTTTTCCAGAAGATCTGTTTAGGACAAATTATTTCATTTCATACCTTTGTTGTGAGGCTTTGTTTCAAAAACTGGTTGGCCCTTTTGAGCATAGACACGGCAACCAGGGCACCAGGTTCAGCCTTTGCCAGGTTGAGCAGAGGACTCGAATATCCCCGTACATCTCTGGTCCTGTAACACAAGAAAACCTGCTCTGGAGTAGTGAGCAAAAGAACATTTAGCTCCAGGAGGGGTTTTGAAATGTGACTTGTAGGGCAAGAAAGCTTTGGGGAGTATTTGGTGCTTGTTCTTTCTTATTAGTCTAAGGCTGTGAAGTTGCATTTTGGTGGGGAAAAATATCCTCCTCTGCCCGAAAGCCAGCTCTTTGTGTCTTGGCACAATCTCAGGTGGCAAAAGAACTGAGAAGACAAGGGCTTTTGGTGACTTAAAAGAAAAAAATGCAAAGAAAACACTTTTCAGGCACAGTTAAAAGAAAGAAATGGGGAGGGAAAGGGGTGAAGATGGAGCAGACCTTCATTTACCAGATATGTTTGACGCTTCCAATTTGCATCTGCGCAACCCTGCTGTTGTCTTAAAGCTGGTGGTACTGGTGCCCCTCCTGCTGCTCAGGGGAATGAAATCCCAAAAATCCCAGAGCCAACTGCTTCACGGAGTGGCAGGGGCATGAAGCATGGAAATGAAGTAAAAATGAGGCTGGCTTGGGAGGGAAAGTGTGATGGCTCCTCTCCAGATGTGACAGAAAGGGGCCAGGCACACACCGCTGCGCTTAACCCCTTTCATTGGCCGGAACAAGAAGTATTTCTCCTAAATGTGCTGCATTTCCTTTTTTTTTTTTTAACCTACCCTATGAATAACACTTGGACCATTTTAAAAGCTGACATCTTAACAAAAGACTATTAAATCCTGCCACTTGCTCTGTAGAGCAGGAATAAGTCAAGACAGACACGACTGCGGAGAGGGAAAGAAGGCTCCAAACGTGATGGTTTATTAAGCATTTCACCCTCAATATGTTTAATATGTATGAGGCTCCTGTCGCTGTCCTACTAACGCTCCCTGTGACCACAGTGGCAACAGAAAGGAGCCTTAAAGCAGAGCGAAACGCGTCCCTGGCAATGCCACCTGCGTGGGAGGCTTCCCTGGCTGTCGCAATGCCAGAAAAAGGGCTGGGGAGCAGCCCAGGCAACCCCCAACCCGTGGCCAACAGCATCAGGGTTTCCATCCGGGCCAGGGCGATGCCTTGTCTCGCTGCGGGAGGGTCTGACGCTGTGTCTCCTCCTTTTTGTGCCATTGGCACCCAAAACAAAAGGATGCTTTGGCCAGGAACCAGAGCCCTTCCACACGCATGCACCGTTTGGTGTGTAGCAGAAGGGGGTACAGCCTTGCGGGTGTCTCACCCGATTTCTTAGGGTCACAAAACAATTTTGTCTCATTTGACCCACTCTTGCCCCCACTGTTTAGAGAGCCAGATAGGCACCTCGCCACACTTATCTGTGGAACAGATTTTTTTTTTTTTCTAGTGGCCAGCATTAACGCTTTGCAGATATTTCCTAGTAGCCCTGAAGAAATGATAATGCAGGCCAGTAGAGGAGGCAGACAAATTTGCTGGCTAACAAAGATAAATTTAAATTAAATTATGCTCGACTGGCCATTCTGCCACAACAACAAGAATTCTTCCCTGAACTCAGCCTTGCAGATTATCTGGAATAAACATGAAGTTGCCCAGGGCTGGTAACCCAGCTGAAAAGGTTTTGTGACCCCATTTCAGGTTGAAAACCCTAGTTTAAGAAATGCTGAGCTTTCTGGAAAAATAACAGCCTTGCTTATAGCGGTCTGAAGGGGAGCTCTGCTTAGGAAGATGGAGGCACAGAGCCTTCTCTAAGATTACGTACAAGCGAAGTTTGGATGGGTGAAGGCGACTGCCTCCATCACCTGCACCACGTTGCGGGTGTGCTGCAAGGGAGAGGGAAATGTTTTACTTTTGGTTGCTGTGATGAGTTTCCAGCAGTTCTGGGGATTCAGATGCGCTCTGGCTTTTTCCTGCTTGCAAAAATGCTTCAGTGGAAGATGTTGAGGCGGTATTTATTTATTCCAGCGGTGCCAGATCTTTACCGTCTCTGTGGGTCCTGCTCTGTTATCCCTTGGACAGCTACCCAAACATCCCAAGAAATGTCTGTGGGAAGCTGGAGGGAGGGAGCCCATTCAATTGCAGGGTCCCTTTAAGTTTTTTATGCTTGTAAAAGAAATAGGGGGGGTGGAAAATGTTGGAAAAAAGGTTTGCTTTTGAAATGCAGCCTTCCTACCTCCAAGAAGAACCTGGAGGGAGAGCACAGGGAGTTAAACTCAGCTGGGGGCTGCTCCCCTCGCATGTGAAGGGGATGGGACATACCACTGCTGGCTTTAACCAAAGCAGCCAAAAAACTTCTGTCCACCATAGAAAGATGCATATTGGGGAGCTCTTATAGATGGCAAGAGGTCTTTTTGCTCTTATCTCCTGGATTTATCTCTCCGCTGTCTCTTTTTTCATCTCTTTTGAACCTCTGGGTTCAGCCGGTGCCGTTCAGGAGATCACAGGCGCGGGAAGAGGGCGAGACCTCTGGGGTGGTTGGCTCACCCCCTTACCTCCAGATGATCTCTTCAATGTGGGTTTTATTCAGCTGAAGTTTTTAAATAGATGTGGCTGAATTATTCATAATGCATAAATTAGCTGATGGGCACTGTCTCTTTGCAACTGTTCATCATGGAGATTTTTTTTTTTTCAGGTGGGATGTTCACTGCTTAGAAATTCCAGGCAAATTTGATGGCAGTTTCCAGCAATTTGCTCAGATGATTTATTTAAGGTGTAAGTGTTGGCCTTGGTGGTCTGCTCGGGTTGATTTCTCTCTCCCAGGGGGTGACTTGTGCTCTCGACTGGATAACAGCATATAGCAATCATACAATTATAGAATCCTAGAATGCTTTGGGTGGGAAGGGACCTGTAGAGGCCATCCAGCCCAACCCCCTGCAGTGAGCAGGGACATCTTTAACCAGATCAGGTTGCTCACAGCCCCGTCCAACCTGACCTGGAATGTTTCCAGGGATGGGGCCTCCACCACCTCTCTGGGCAACCTGTGCCAGTGCTTCACCACCCTCAGTGTAAAACATTTCTTCCTTCTATCCAGCCTAAATCTCCCCTCCTTTAGTTTAAACCCATCACCCCTTGTCCTGTCACCACAGGCCTTGCTAAAAAGCCTGTCCCCACCTTTCCTCTAGGCCCCCTTGAAGCACTGAAGGCTGCACTAAGGTCTCCCCGGGGCCTTCTCTTCTCCAGGCTGAACAGCCCCAACTCTCTCAGCCTGGCCTCGTAGCAGAGGGGCTCCAGCCCTCGGAGCATTTTTGTGGCCTCCTCTGGACCCGCTCCAACAGCTCCATGTCCTCCTTGTGCTGAGGGCTCCAGAGCTGGACGCAGGGCTCCAGGTGAGGCCTCACCAGAGCGGAGCAGAGGGGCAGAATCCCCTCCCTCGACCTGCTGTGCTCTTCCTGCAGGTTTCAAGCAAAAATAGCTGTTGTGGACCAAAAGATTTCTTGCCTTATCCTTATGAGGAAAAAAAACCAAACCAGTCATACAAGTGGCTACCAGTAGCAAATGGCCAGGGCGTACTCTTGGGGAGGGGTAAGTGCATGGGCCCTGTGCAGGGCCTTGTCTGTGCTTTTGAGGCCTCTACTACATCCCCCTTTCGCATGTGCAAAAAGGAAAGTTGTAGTTATTTCCCTAGGCCTTGGTTTATCAAATTTCAACAGTTAGTAGAGAAGATTTGAAAAGTTATCACGTGCGCATGGCTTGCTTTTGGTTTTTTTTCCTAAGATTCGAAGTTCTCTTAAAAACTTATTTCCCAGAACACATCGTCATTGCTTCCCTCCATCCCTTCAAGTTGGGGGAGAGACCCTGGTTTTCCCACATTTGAGGACCTGGGGACTATAACCATGCCTGTCGCGAGTCTGCAGTCCCTTCCAACATCTTTTCTATACCCTGGTAGCTCTAAGATGTCCCATACAAAAGCTCCCACCAAAACACAGTGCTGTGTGAAGATATAACTGTTAACGTTTGCTGTAAGCGTGCTTTAATTTGGGGGTTTTGCTAAGTAATATCCCAAATTCCCTGTTCCTGGGAGCTACTGGGTGCCTGGTGCTGTCGGTGGCACTGAGGACCCGTGGCATTTTTCAGGGCTCGGTCCTCAACGTGCTGGAAATCGGCACAGAGGCACTTTCAGCCCCGGCTGCTCCTCTCCTCCCTCTGCCACGAAGCTCTCGGGTTAATTTTTCTGTCTCCTTTTGATTTTTTCCCACCAAAATATCTTCTTGTTGCACTGCCCGTACTTGTTAAATGTCACAAAATAAACACCGTGCTACTGTCTTGCGTATCAAAGCTGCTTTCTATGTTAGCTTTTCATGCGTTTTTCAGAGCATTAAAACCGTCTTCTTGCTCTTTGCTTTTGTGATCAAAGCATCATTCATGCAGTAATCTCATGCAGAATGTGCTTTATCTCCCCCAGCAACTATTGCCTCCTCCTGTGGTGCTGCTCTTGGAGGACGTTTCTTTTTCTCCGGATGCTTTTCCCCTTCTCCCTCCACTCCGCAGTGCTCCAATGGACCAGCTGGGGAGGGAAATAGTTAAGTTTTTTAATAAGAGGGAGGGGAAAATGGTAAAACGGACCTTATTTGTTCTGTAATGGGGCTCCTGGTGCCACCCTAAGCAGTCACTGACTGCTTGTCAGTAAGCCTAGCAAATAGAAAATTGTCTTATAAACAGTTTTTAAAGGCTGAAAGGTCATAAAAAGGATTTAGCACTATCGCAGGAGACAACTTTGTTTAAACAGCGTCATTAGTCTCTTTGTAGGCTTTTTTATAGTGCTTTCTCCCTTATCGCTCTCTTTGCTTGGTTTTTTGGGGGGTTTCTTTTTCCTTATTCAGGATTGAAGTTGTTATAACCTCCTGAAAGCCACCTTGAGCAGAGACGGGCTGGCTGGGGAAGCCCGGGACGGGGCTCTGCTGTGCAGCTGCTGGGAAATGGGGTCTTTAAGCAAAATGGAAAGGAAAGCCAGGTTCGTAAGGAACAGAAGGCGATGTGGTTGGGGCGAGGGTGCCCCTTGTCATTTTTGGACCGTGTTTCTCAGAGACAGAAATCCCCAAAGCTTTGTGAAGGGAAGCGACGTGGCAGAGCCCCTCGTGGTGCTCACGTCAGCTTGGACAACCAAAAATGTTCAGAGTTCAGACAAGCTCACCCTGTTTTCAATGGCAAACAGTGCTACAAGGGGCAGGAAGCACAGAGGATTCAACTATATGAAAATAATTCAAGTTAGAAGCAGACCTTGGTGTATTGCTGGCCTAGAAATGGGGGAATCTCTGCAGAGGGATCCTGAAGGGGCTGAAGCTGTCAAAAAAAAAAAAAAAAAAAAAAGAAAAAAAAAAAAGAAAAAAAGACTAAAAGAAGAGTCTGTTGGCAAAGTATTTTCACAGATGTGTCATTCAGGAGTGGTTCACATAACTGAAGAATGGCAAACAGAGTACTCCGTATGAAAGGAGGAGGAAAAGCAATCCTGCCAGCGACTGGCCTTTCACAGCCTGCGAAGCTTTAGACAAATTGTGAAGGAAAGAATAATGGGCTGAAAATAGGACCAAGTCCAATCCAGACTTACAAAGGCACATTGAACCTGCTTGTCTTGATATTTTTTTTTTGTTGGTAGGGGAACTGGTTTCTTCCACAAAAGAAAACCGCATTTCTTCTTCAGCCAGCTTTTGGTTAAGTAATGTTTCGGGGATAGTTCAGTGGATGAAGAGAAATGAATCATCCGTGCTGAAAGACAATGCTTGTGCATGGAGAAGTAAGTATTAATAGGTGATAAAAAGAAATTCAGCCTGGAAAACAGGTTCTTAGCAGTCAGAAGAGAGGCTTTTGCTGGGGCTGAAGACCCCGTTGGCCATCAGTCTGAGGTCACGGCGAGGGCTGGAGCAGCGGCGTGGGTCCGTGTGCCGCAGGAGGTCCCTCTGTCCCCCCAGGTACCACTAGCACGATGTCAGAGCCGAAAGGGATGGCGAGGGAGGATTAGCAGGACCAAGCAAAGCAAAACTTGCTGGAATTGCACAGGTTTTCAAGCAAATCAAAGCTAAGTACCCAAATACTTGTAGTGCAAAGCTGAGGCTGTGAACGTGGCTGAAATGACCTTGGTGAAGACCAGGGCTGCTTGCTGCAGGTGATGTGTACTCCTCCGCCAGCTCTGTCCTACACAGCCACGGGTATTTTCATCTGATCTATGCTTTGCATCAACAAATCTGGGATACTTGCTGTGATGCTGCTGAACTCAGGCATCACCTGATAGGTGATGGGATAAATCACTTAAATGTCCCGTTTGCCCTCATTTAATTCAGGGATGTGGTTATATTAGAAGAGTGCTCCTTGGAAACGAAGTCTGCCGAGCGTTCGATTGGCGAGAGCTGCCACGGCGCTGCTGGGATGCAGGGACTCCTGCAGGAACCAGCCCGCTCCAAGGAGCACCAGAAGAGGCATAACCTCATTCCCTGCTACTGCGCAATGCGCGGAAGGAAATTCCCTTTTCTATTGCAACTGCTGTAGTTTTATGGCTTGTACCGTGCCTAATGATTTTCCTACATTTGAAGGAAAGACCCAAGTCCCACCTGCCCTTCTCTGCGGGATTTTTCCTGTGCTCCTGGAAAATGCGGCTGCCAGCAGAGGGCACACAATATATGAATATGTAGATCCTGTATGGGTCCTGACAGTAGCTGCCTCCCGATGTTTGGCAGCACATCCTGAGATCCTGTTCTGAAAGGAGAAACAGAGGAAGGGAGAGAAGCAACTTGCCCGAGGTTGGAGAACATCAGGAGCAGAATGCACATCCTGCATGGCAAAACTGAGATTCTCACTTAACTCGTCACAAGCAGGCTTTGATTTGGTTTAATTTCCTCCCCTCAGGCTCTATTTTTGGTGTTTGGGGCTGCTTTTTGGGTTTCTCCTTTTGCCTGACTGAAGGGGACCAAAGATGCATGCTAAGACCTTTAAAGTCTAAATTTTCAATGGCCAGTGGGGTTTTTTTGGCCGCTCCCCTTATTGCCCCGGAGCTGTCAGGGTGGAGAGCTGGAGGCAGAGGCGACCTTGCTGCAGCCTTCCTCCTCCTGGTTGCATCCCTATCGCGGGGGGCATGAGTGCGAGTGTGGAGGGTCAAACAGGAGGATCTCCTTCATCCCCGGACCTCCTTGATCCTCTGCCAGGATCTGGGGGTCCTTGGCCAGGCGCTAGGATGTGGCGCTTACTCTGGTACCCGAAATACAGGTGCTTAACCCTTCTGCAGCTTGGATGCCGTCATGCCCTCCATTAGCACACACACAAAATAGCTTTTTGCCCATAGAGGTGAAGGTGTCCCTGAACCACGCGTGTTTGTCAGCTCTTGCCTCCTTTCTAGACAGGTCCGATCAAAAGCAGTTTAGTGCACTTCAACCTTCGTGAATGGAAAATTCCCCCATCTCCTTCCAGGTCCTTCGGGTTTCCAAATGTCAAGTCGTCAACTGCAAATGCTATTTGAAAATGCTTAGCAAGTTGTAGTCTGTTGGCATCAGACAGTCACCAAAGATAACCAGCTTGTTTTCTTGCTCTTCTCTTTAATATTCCCTCCCAGCAAAGCTCTGGAGATGTCATTAGGAGCAGTGAGCTCTTTGGAGCCGGGCTAACAACTGCTGAGTAGGTCGTTCCTGAGTAAATAATTTGCTTCTTGGTTTCTCTCCATGCCGTGAGCTGAGGGCGGTGAGTCCTACCTCGGCGTCAGAGCTCAGCGGTGGAGAAGGTGCCAGCTCCGAGCACGTGGAAATGATGCTGCTCCTTTTGCACCAGTGGTTTCTGGAGAGGGAGCAGCAAGAGGGTGCACGTGGTAGCAACCCCAAAAAGTCTTGCACCATTCTCTAGGGCTGGATGTGCTGAAATAGAGGTGAGAGGAGAGGGATGGTATAATGGTGGTTTGCAGCTCTACCAGATACGGAGCCTCAAAGCTAACACAAATGAAGCTGTGATGGGCTCTGAGCCCTGTTCTCCCTCTCCATGGTCAATATGGGAAGTCGTGCCCAACGAAGTGACCGTGCTGAGCCAGAAATTGGTTGTGTGGCAGCTTTCAGTGCAATTATCGGGCCCTGTTATTAACATCCTTTTGTTTATTTATCCCCCCCGAATTTCTCAGCAGGGTCTGGTTTTCCTTCTCTTCCCGCCACAACCTTCTCCAAAGTCCTCTGCATTATTACAAAGAGCCACCCCATTAAATAATTTCAGAAAATAGCCCTGAAAATTGTACCTCAGCCTTAAAATGAAGGGCTGAAAATGTCCCTGGGAGGTCCTTATACTTGTCACCTGAAAATAATAATTCTAATTAGCTTCCATGCCTGCCCTTGGGTCCAGCCTAATAAATCCTAATGAACAGTAGCTGATCGAAATATATCCGTGTGAGTTATTTAAAACAGTAAGTGTGCTCCACTCCAAGGGAACAGCTAATGATGCTGGTGGGTCGGCGGTGGATCCCCTTGCGGTGAAAGAGGAGGGAGGTTGGAAGAGCAGAGGTCTGATGTTTTCCACGGAGCCCTGGGGGATGTGAAATGCTGGCTTGTAGACCGGCGAGGAAGTCTTAACTAATAGAAATGTCTCTCCAAATCTTCGAGGCTTTTGGTGGTTGGTTACCAAGTGATCTGACTGCGCTTAAAATAGCGGTGAGGACGAAGTAACTCGGGTCTGAACTCATGCTGGCAGCACGGTTTAGGACTGGATGGAGCCAGGATGTGCCCGCTTTTCTCCCCATGCAGACACTGGCCAAGGGAGAATAAAATGTTGTCATTTGCATGATAGGAACGAAAAAGAAGTTATCGATTAAAGCGGGATAAGAGGCGGCTTTATTCTTGTGAGTTACCTAGATGGCAGCAAACAAGAAAGCAAATCTTTACGTGTTTCAGCCACTTTGCAAATGACCTTTTTTCCCCCCCTCACAAAATAGATGTCGTACCTCTTGTCCTATAAATCAAATCTTTTGAATTTTCATTTTTTTGGTAAACCGGATTTCCCTTAAGAGGAGAGATTTTGTCGGTAAAAATATCTGCTTTTGTTACAGCCGTTTCTTCTTCCCTGCCTCATCCTACGAAGGCTGGAGCAGCTTCAGGTGACACCCCCAGTAAGACAGGCTGAAAGGTGACCCAGCAGACCCTGCTTGCACCCAGGGACAGAGCTGCCAGAGAGACCCACCTGCGCCAAACGCTTCTCGGGCACCTCACAGGCTGGGATGCGCTTGCTAAAACGGCACCGCCGCGTTCAAACACACAAACCAGCCTCTTCCTCTCGGTGCTGCTGTGCGTCCAGGCTGTGTTACTCAGAAATATGGTTTTTCCTATGCATCCTGATGTCCGTTTAGCTGCTTCCACCAAGATGTTCTTTGTCCTGCAGATATGTTTAACCTGCTGCTTCTAGCTTGTTTGCACCTTTATTTACTTGCCTGCCTCCATAGGCCTATAAATAAGAGCATTTTCACGTACAGAGCTAACGAAAGGGCAAGGAGTTGGACTTTTAACATTCATTTCTCTTTGTTTTGCAGAAGACTTGTGCTCCTGCTAAATTTTTGGTACAGATTGAGCTGCGTGGCTCCCATTTGAGCTAGCCAGAGCCTTGCTTTGGTAAGCATATGCTGTCTTTTTAAGCTTCATGCCCCCTCCTGCGTCTGTCCCCCACATCTCCTGGAGCCCTGCGACATGCAGAAAATGGGTGATGGACAACTCCAGCGTGCTGCTGGTCTGTACACGGCCATCACAGAGTTGCCCCATAAGTGAGACCCTGGAGCATTTTCCCTTATCCACTTCTAAATTACCCAGCGAGATGATTTTACATCCTCCTTCCCTTTTAGATTACCCTAAACAATTCCTATTTCCTTAAGTATCAAGAAGAGACGCTTGCACAGATTTCAGCTGGCAACCCCTACGTACTCGGGTGCGTGGAGCATTTGCTCTCTGGTTGCCAAAACCTGCCGACGCCTTTTCCAGCAGGTCCTCTCCGACGCGGGCAGCGCAGGTCCCTGGAAGCAGCGGGGCTGTTTAAACGCGTGCTCCGCGCACACCTTTGCCGGGCTGCGTGGGTGTATCTGCGTTCCTGCTTAGCTAAAGCTCATTGCTGTGAACAGCTTGTGACACTGATGGGAACGCTGGTTGACAGCAGACATGGGGAGAGCTTTCAGAGCCACTTTTGTCATCCGTAGGCTTCTTTATGGCAAAACTATGTCGTCCCTAAGGCTATAGCGATTCTGGATTTTCTCAGGAGCTTTATCTGGCCATAACTTTAAAGCTCTGGGGTTTGGAGCTGCATCTCCAGCAGGACTGCCGGACATGTCCATTGCACGAGTGTAAATCAGCTCTGGAGCTCGCAGCAGCAGCGTGTCGTGGCCGTGTAAGATTCCCATCCAACCGTGTACCCACGTTCACCTCCATCTGCCTGGGAAACCCTGGGGTTCGGGGAGCAGAAATAACTTTGACTCTGCCTTGCATGTTTGTCCCCCACAGCCGTCGCTCAGATCTTCTGGGTCTTGCAAGTCTTGGAGAAGATGATGTAGAGTGGGTGCCCTTTACCCTTCACCAGGACAGCGGAGCTCTGCACCCCTCTGTGGAGCTCTGCACCCCTCTGTGGAGCTCTGCGCCCCTCTGGAGCTGGACGTCTGTCCCGGCACACCCCGTACGGTGCCATGGCACGGCAGGGGAGGAGAAGACCAGGTGTTTTAGGCAAGGTTTGCAAACGGGGACGGGACTGCGCCTGGCCTGGGCCCAGCACGTGCAGCTGTTCGGTGTCTACTGCCTGGGATTAAAATAGCCAACATGCTCCTCGCGTCCCACTGCTCTGCAGTTTGCATGTGCGAAGCAGGGCACTACAGCAACGCCCCGGGGTGCAGCCCCATGGCGGGGCTCGGCAGGGGACGAGCCCTGGCCAAGGGCACCACGGTGGCTCCGTCATCCAGACGTGCTCGGTCGGGCAAGCAGCTGGACAGGCACCTACCGAGCTCTGCGGTACGACCGGTGGTACAGTCCGTGTTATTTTATATATATATATTTTGGGGGGAGTTAACAGTTTCATGGGAACGGTTTATACTTTTGCTGTGCGTTTGGGCCGACTCTTTGTAAACCAATTACCCATTTAACTCTGTTTGTGTAAAGAGATTTTGATAGACTGAAATTTCGGCCTTACAGCAATAAAATCTTTTTAAATACTGCCCAAGCTGAAATATTTATTTTTGGCTTTGTTAGCTGCCTGAAGTGATGAAAGGATTCTTTCAGGCAGCTGTTCCTTACATCTTGCATCGTCGGCTGCCCCAGAGAAAGGGAGGAAAAGATGTTCTCCTGGTTTCCAGATGCTCTCCATGGGTTTGCAGTAGTCCAGTGCCTCCTTTTGCTCACCTGCTCGGAGCTGGACATCACTCAGATGTTGCCAGCATCGACGTCTTCTTGCAACGTGCCCTAATGTCCAAGGAGGGAGATGCTAATTTTGTAATTAAGTCTTGGAGGAGTCTGGATCTGCTCTTGGCTCTGCCACAGGCTTCCTGTGTGACCCCCAGGTAAATTTGGGGGGGTAAAATGGTGTTGTCTCTCTGAGGATGTTCATGCTTTTGTTTTCCTGATCTCTGCCTCACCAGGCTGTCAGCTTTTTGAGGAATATGGACGCTCTGTGCCAGGGACTGTATGGACAGCTGCAGGACCATGATCTCACCCAAGAGCTGTAGGAGCCACCACGGAACAGTAAGGTCAAGGATAAAGGGAGCGGGCAGACGACCAAGTGGGCTCTTGGGAGATGAAATCCCCGGGCTGTGCAGCGTGGTCCTCAGTGTGTTGGCCTGGCAGAGCTGGACCTTGGTGGGCTGTGAAAGGAGGAGGGGAGTGGAGCAGCGCTGACCCCGTGTGTGTCTCTGCGGTGCTCTGGGCTCGGTCCACGGCCCGTGGGCTCGCAGGACGCTGAGCATCACGCAGGGACTTTGGGTACGGCAACCCTCAGCCGTGGGCTGCAAACTACAGGTGTTTGGGCTTTGATTAAAGACCATAAAGCCACGGCTGTTGCCTTGCCGTGCAGGGTGGCAATGCAATAAATCAAGATAAAATCAGCGTAGTGTTAAACAAGCCATGAGTGATTTACAATAAATTGTGTACAGAACATTATATGACTTTCATAGCACAAGGAAATTACTGCTGGAGAAGGATGCGGCAGTGCTTAGCTTTTGTTTCCTGTTGCATTTGGAGATTTCGTTCGTCTCCGCACCATCCTCCTGCATGGCACCGAGCCCAGGCTTGTGCATCGCTCAGGCTACCTGCACGTGTCCCGGCTGAACACTTTCCTATTTGATAGCCAAACCTCTACAGCAACGCAATATAGAGCGATATTTTGCCTCTTTGGACACACTCCCTTACCTTGCATTCGCTGTACAACAGCTGTCTTTGAGGGTTGGAAGAGAAATGTCAAATAATTTAGCATGTAGAAGAGGTAGCTGCTTGCTTCCCCTCTATGGACATGGAACAGCAGAAGCCTGTGGGTCCCAAATTAAGTTATTTCTCAAGCAAAGCATCCTCTAATATATTCAGCCCATACATATTCTGTATATATCCCCTACTACGTTAAGTCTTCTAAGACATTCAGCTCTTCAACATCATCTCGAGTAATTCATTTAAGCTATTAGCAGCTGTTTCAAAGACTTCTGTTCCATGAGATTTGGTTCTTAGTGCAACAAAGGTCATTTTGTCCAGTAAATTAGCTAATCTGCACCACCAACAGTTTGCCTCAGTGATTTCAAATGCTCTGTCACACTATAAACGCATTTACCAACAATATAATCAATTAGAATAATTTTACCTCTGAAGGGGCCTGACCTACAGCGAAGTCCTTTAAATGAACAAATTCATTTTAATTAGTTTTAAAACTGCTCTGGTGCCTCTTTGGTTAAACTGTCTTTTATTTGTCTTTAATTTTCTGTTGTCTTCTCAGCAATAAATCAGATTTGTGCAGCCTTTGTGGTTTTAGATCTCCGCCAAAAGTGTTTTTGATACTGGCAACAAACTGAAAATTCATTATTTTTGTCTTGTCTTGCCCATCTAATAAGCAAGTGGGAATGTACCAGGCATCTGTAAAAGTAAAACTCTTCTCACTCTCACTGAATAAGACTACAGAGCGATCAATGAAATTAAAGGACATGAAATTCCAGCTCCATGAAAGGGGAAATCACGGCCACGGTGACTTCTTGCCACAAGCAGCTTTATTCAAAATGTTATTCAAAACGCGGTCAGGAAATCTGGCTCACCAGGACCTGCACGACTGTTAGCAAAGGTGTCGGGAATGTGCTGGTAAATGGTGCACGGTGCTCAGGTCAACCTCTGAGTTTGAGAGATGAGCTTATTTGCAAATGCGTGGACTAACGCTAACGTCCCACGGACTTCAAGGGGGCAACAACCCACGCTTAAGGGTCTTCTTGGAGAGCTGCTTCAGTCCGCAGGTCCATGAGTGAAAGAGGAGAGGTGCCAGTAAGTCATGTGAAGGCTTGAGCATGAAGGCAGGGAAATTAAATATCAAGCCACAAGCTGACATGGCTTTGATTGTCAGAAAACACATCTACGACTCCTGGGCTCCTTGCCATCGCTTCCTTCTCGCTGAGCTGGTGTCCACATCGAGGACACCTCATCAAGATGAGGAGGAGGTAAGGCAAAGGGGGAATGTGGAGACCAAACTTGACTTCCCTACTCAAGGTGGTCTCTTCCAGTAAGTTTGGGGAACTTTTTTGGTAATGCACTGATTGTTGCTGCCAACCTGGGTAGCTCCTCGTCTGTCTTTCTGGGGCTGTTGGCTTAAGAACTAACTTCACGTGGAAATTATTTTTATCAGATATTTATTATGGAAATATTCTATTTACAACATGTGCTAAAACCATAAAACATGAGAAGGCAGATCCGAGCAATGTATTTTTTTTTTTTTCCTCAAGGACTTGGAGAATCTTTTGCACAGTTATTTTGAACAGTTTTTATATTTAGCAAGTCTAAACATGATACGAGAAGTAAATAAATCAAAGCGGCAAACACAACAGAAGAAAGAGAGAAGCCACAATGCAGTTTTTGAGCCTGTCCAAAATGTGTGGGTTTGAAATACGCTCGCTCAGTGATGTGTTTGGAAATGCTGCACGTTCAGCCGTGAGACTGGAAACAGTGCAAGGTGGGTGAAGGGTTTTGAAGATGGATAGCCTCGTGCTTCTTTAACGCAATGCCAGAAGTTGTTAGGGGACGCTTGCTCCTGAAAAACGATGGTTTTCTGGAGATTAAAATGTGAGTGGTAGACCTGATCTCAAAAGCATCATGTTGGTTGAGGCATCATCCCAGTTTTGCTCAGGATTTAGGTGGGACTTCAAGCCTTTGTACTCCTTGTGTGGACCTCTCGGTGGATTTCTCCAGGCTTGGCTACAGAGAACCTAAACATTGCTCCATGATGGCATTAAGACCTAGCATGGGACTTTAGGGGGAGGGAATACTCACTAAATTGCTGAAGGCGAGGAAAGAAAATTCGTGTCTGCTGCTGCAACTGGAATGCAGATACAGAGCTGTTGTAGGGGCTTTGAGATACCAAAACCACATCAGGACAATCCAAGATGTTTGCAGGGGCTCCCTGCGGGGCTGTTACCAAGGTAGAAGGCACCGTGCAAAGTCACCCCTACATAAAGGGCCAAGGAGCAGGGATATTGGACCAAGGAATAGCATGGGGGACTGCAGATGGCAAAATCAGTGGAGAAGGAAGGGAAAGGATTGAGATGGGAGGAAGGAAAAATGAGAGGAGAAGAACAAAGGATGCAGGAGGAAAATACTGGGGGTTTTGTCAGAAACATGTGCAGATTCCAGGTGGGAAGGGAGTAAGCACCGGGATCTGCCCAGGGGCATGCGCGCTTTGGCGTTCTGTAGTCGGTGGTTGATGAAGGTATGTTGAGCGCGATGGAAGAACTAGCCCTGGAGTAGATAAGTGTTTTCTTGTACGGAGGAAATGACAAATTATGGGTGAATTTGAAAGTCATAAAAGTAAAAATATAATTTTGGCTGGGAACCTATTTATCTATCTATTTTAAAATGCATTTTAACATCCATGTATTTTAATTAAAAATACATTTTAGCATCAGCACAGCCAAACTGCCGTGGTGCCAATCTCCTTTTTTGGAAATTTCTCCTTAACATTTTGAATTTATTATAAATTCATTGTTTCTAATACAATTTTTCCCTTCTCTCATCAATTTATTATCTGTTTTTCATTTCCCTTCTCTTTTGTTAATCTTTCTAAATAACTTTAAAGTGGTCCTCCATCTATTTAGCTAAATGAATTCACTCCACAGATACTCATTATTTTGAGGATGATTTATGCAAGCACTATTAGCTAGATTGTTCCTTGTTTGAAGGTTTTTCTGCAATCAGAAAAACCCAGATTTGAGTCAGCTAGAATTAGATCCAGTAAAAAAAAAAAATATTACATAAAGTATTCAGCACCTCTGTCAGACTTCATCTATAAGAGGTCAGCTTAATAGGCATAAAAACACAAAGAAGCTTTAAACTATGGGGCTGACCTACTGATCTCGTCTGAGCCTGGGAAACGCTGTAGCATCAAACCCCGAAAGTCAAATCGGATTTTTATTTTTTTATTTTTTTTTTCCCCAGCTGATCCTCGCAACTCTACGGGAAGAGGCTGTGCATCACGTACAATCACAGACTAGGGCATTAAGCTGTGCTACGCCGTTTGATTTACTGTCTGGGTTTCATCTGACAGTACACGACGATGGCACACCCAGCACATTTTATAGATGTTGGCAAAGGCTCCTCTTGGAGCCTCGCTAGCGAGCAGGGCGTGAGTTGTGCAGAGATGCCTGGTCCCGCTCTCACCATGCCCGTGACCTTGAGAAATGGATTTTTAATCCTGGTGGGGTGTCACCTTGGCACTGGGTCTCCTTCGGGTTGCTTCTGGCTCAAGGCGTAGCAGCAGAGAGGAGCATCCTGCCATCCCGCCCAGAGCTGGGCAGGCTGCAGGGCTGGAGACGCTGCTCCTTCCCTCAGCAGGGTCACTGGAAGGTTTACAGCCTTTGAGAGGTTGTAGGCAGGTTCGGAGGAGGAATATTAAATAGAATTGGCTGCTTAATGAAAAATACCGGAGACAACCAGGGATTTCCTTGTGAAGTCCTATCTTGTCTTTCTGTGATGGTTTGCAAATGGCTGCTACGTGGTAAAATAACATCAAACGGGGAAGATCGGGGAGAAGGTGAGGTTAGGTGTCCTCAGTCCACATGCTGGCTGTCATGGTCAGACCAGATCTGGTTTCTGAGCTGTTGAAATCATTGTGGCTCCGGTAACTTTAGGAGCCCCGCGAGTTTGCCCTGCTGAGCTCCCACACCGGCAAGCACCTGGGATGGGTGATGTCTCCCACCATGGGACCCAGCACCCCTGCCTTCCCAACGCCCACACACCTCACTTGTGAGCCCGGGACGGGGACCCCAGCTCTCCTCTCCAGTCTGTCCGATTTTGGGGCAGATGTGCACATCTCCAGCCTGTCCACCTTGCGTGCAGACTGGAATACACCCAGGTCGTGCCAGCGGGGAACAATTTCTTGGGGCCAGCTAAGGGCATTACACATCCCGTTATGTCAGCTGGGATTTTGCAAGCCAAATGCCCGTTCAGGGTATACCGTGTATCCTCAGACTGGTATTGATCTTAAAATTTCTGGTGGTTTATTAATGACAGAAATGCTGTGGCCAGATCCTTCCGACTCGTGTAAACCCAAAGAAGCGTTACTGCTGTCAGCGCAGTCAGCTGGAGACAAATCTGGAGTAAACGGCGCAGAATCTGGCCTACTCCTTCCAACCGCTGTATGCGGGTTAAGCAGGAAATACGGGAGGAAGCAAATACTTTTGCCAACAAAATGTTGTCTCTCTTCAATAACGACCACCTTTGGAATGAATCCTGATCCTTTGCAGAAGGAGCCAGAAATCCCCACCGGGGTTAGGATGGGGCCTGTCCTTTGCCAGGCTTCTTCAAAATCTTCCGTTTTACAATCAACGTCCTTCTCAGCCACCATCGTTGCGTGGAGTTTATTAATAAGGCTCTCGGCTTTAAATACTCTCCATCAGGCAACAGGTTAAGACCTTGAAAATGTCAGGCTCCCCATGCTCCGTCTGGCTATGGAAAGGCTGCAGCTCACGACAGCTCTGAGCTTCCACCCAGCCTCTGCCTGGGGAAGGACAGGAGCCGGTGCTCACGGACAGCTGGTGGGGGAAGAGCTTTGAAGATGGATTTGTTCGTCATGGGAGCAGCATCCTGCTCTCCTGACACGGAGCCGGAGGGGAGGCACAGAGGAAAGTTTATTGCCTGGGCAGCTTCTGCCTTTGGGACAGGGTCAAGAGGCGTTGCTTGCTCTCGAGGCTTGGCCTCTCCTTCTCCCAATTCCCATTTTAGTAAACCTCCTTTTCTTCCTGTAAAGGTCATTTTCCTGAGCAAGATAATTTATGAGTAGAAGACGGTTTGCTCAAGGAGAACTCCACCAACTCCCATACAAATCTTCCCTTCCCACTGTAATTTATGATTTACCCTAATTAGCTTGTATAAACGTGTGGAAACTCCGAGCGCGATCTCTTCTTTGCACAGTTCACGTTCGCTTTGCAGGCTGCGTCCTGCTTGTCAGAGGCATTGTTTGTTCAATAATAAAATTGCCACATACTGTTAATCACAACCTGCAAACATCTAATAAAACAACCGTTGAAAGTGCGTATGTAAAACCATCTCTTCGCTAGCCCCATTAGGCTGGGCGCTTTCTGCTTTGAAAGCTGCATGACCTCCCTTTTCAATCAATTCCCAATTATTAACCATGAAAAATAGCATTGGGAACTGCATTTGCAAATTGAATGTGGTGGTATATAATGAACTCACTCCTTAAAACATTCCAGTTGAGGGGAATATATCTAGCTAACATTTTTTAATCTCTCTTCCCCCCCTCCCCTCCACCTGCACTACATTCAGATGTAATTCACAGAATTTGAAATAACTCAAAAGAATAAAACTTCCTAAGCGGAGTTTGAGGGGACAGTGCCTGTAACGACTTTCTATTATCTGTTTATTCTGATCCCTCCAAGCTAAGCCCTTGAGAAGATTAGCTACTCAGCTAAAAATCACTGCAGTTTAAGAGCCGATCCTTATTTATTAAAATGCTCCGACCTCTAACTTGGGCTTATACATTTATTTATTAAAACTAATGAATTAATGCCCTAGGGGGGCAAGTGGGGTTTCCAGGGGGCTGTGGCAGCCTCGCAGTCCCCCCTGTGGAGGCTGCGCTGGGCACCTTCCCATGCAGCAGCCCCCCGGGGCGGAGGGTGCTGCATCTCCCCCTTTGGGGGGCTGCATCTCCCCCTTTTGGGGGCTGTATCTCCCCTTTGGGGGGGCTGCATCTCCCCCTTTGGGGTGCTGTATCTCCCCTTTGGGGGGGCTGCATCTCCCCCTTTGGGGTGCTGTATCTGCCCCTTGGTGGGGGCTGCATCTCCCCCTTGTGGGGTGCACGGCCGCGGGGAGCCCGGCGGACGTGGAGCCGCGCAGCCCCCGCGGCAGGGAGCTGGGGATAACCCCGGTCCCCCCTCCTGCCCTGGGAAGGAGCGGGGGGTGTCCACCTTCCCCCTCCAACGCCGTCCACTCGTGAGGGTGGCTCCCCGAGAGGGCCTGGGCGCCCTGCCCTTCGCCACGCACCGCCCGGAGCCTGAACAAAGGCAGGGGGAGGGCAGCGTGGCCGGGGGTGGGGGCCATGCGGGCGTCCCCCCCCGCCCCCGACCCCCCGGGGCTGCCCCGGCTCCTCCCGGCTGCCCGCCCTC